>JALIZH010023509.1:0-44654 GCA_030522465.1 Rhipicephalus appendiculatus | reverse complement strand
GCTAACTTGAAGGACCCTTCAGGTCGTCTCGCAAGATGGAGTCTAAGACTTCAAGAATTCGACATTACCGTCGTTTACAAGTCCGGACGAAAGCACTCTGACGCCGACTGCCTGTCTCGCGCCCCCGTCGAGCCGCCACCCCAGGAAGACCAGGACGACGACTACTTCTTGGGAGCCTTAAGCGCTGATGACTTCGCCGAACGACAGCGAACCGATCCGGAACTCAAGGGCCTTGTGGAATACCTCGAGGGCAAGGCCACCGTTGTTCCAAGGGTGTTCAGACGAGGACTGGAGTCGTTTTTCTTGCGGAACGGCGTTCTCCTAAAGAAAAAACTTCTCGCCACTTCGGACCAACTACCTCCTCGTAGTACCTTCCGCGTTACGTCCAGAAGTTCTGGACGCTCTCCATGACGACCCGACTGCTGGACACCTTGGACTTTCCCGCACGCTAGCGAGGATACAAGAAAGGTATTACTAGCCTCGCCTCACTGCCGACGTCACCCACTACGTAAAGACTTGCCGAGATTGTCAGCGACGGAAGACACCTCCGACTAGGCCAGCTGGACTTCTGCAGCCCATCGAGCCACCTCGCCGGCCGTTCCAACAAATCGGCATGGACTTACTGGGGCCCTTCCCGACGTCGAATTCCGGAAATAAATGGATCGTCGTAGCTACTGACTACCTCACCCGCTACGCCGAGACGAGGGCCCTGCCCAAAGGCAGCGCCGCCGAGGTAGCAAAGTTCTTCGTCGAGAACATCGTCCTGCGTCATGGCGCCCCAGAGGTCCTCATTACTGACAGAGGTACGGCCTTTACCGCGGACCTAACTCAGGCGATCTTGGGATACAGCCACACAAGCCACCACCGGACCACCGCGTACCACCCACAGACCAACGGCCTGACCGAGCGTCTAAATAAGACCATTGCCGACATGCTGGCCATGTACGTCGACGTCGAACACAAGACGTGGGACGCCATCCTTCCGTACGTGACCTTCGCGTACAACACGGCCGTACAAGAAACGACGCAGTTGACGCCATACAAGTTGGTCTACGGACGGAGCCCGGCAACGACGCTCGACGCCATGTTACCAAACGTGACCGACGAGGAAAACATCGACGTGACCACCTACCTACAGCGCGCCGAAGAAGCACGACAGCTCGCCCGCCTACGGATCAAAAACCAGCAGAGGACTGACAGTCGCCGCTACAACCTTCGACGACGCCACACGGAATACCAACCCGGTGACCGTGTATGGGTGTGGACGCCAATACGCCGACGGGGACTCAATGAGAAGCTTCTTCGACGATACTTTGGACCGTACAGGGTACTTCGACGCCTCGGCGCACTCGACTACGAGGTTGTCGCTGACGGCATTCCGAACTCTCAGCGGCGCCGTGCGCGACCTGAAGTTGTCCATGTCGTGCGCCTGAAACCATATTACGCGCGTTAGTGAATTTGAGGACTGTACTTTTTGCTTTATTATTGTACTTTCTTTATTGCTGTTATTTATTGTTGCATGCATTGGCCACCTCCCCCCCGTGTTCTGTTTTAAGCATCGGGACGATGCTTTTTCAGAGGGGGGGCATTGCCACGCGCGTTTCTTATTTTCACTTTGCTCTATTCGGTTTTCGCCCTCAAAGGCTGTCAGAAATGCTCAGCGCAAACCGCGCCTCATTGTTCTAGAAGCTTCGCGATCATTGTAGATCGTTTTGTTAAGATTGCGCGCAAGACGCGACCACTCGAGATTATTCCAGAGCGTACGCGATGACCAGTGATAAGGCTAGAATGTTCGACGCGTGATGCATAAAAGCCGGCGCGCTCCAACGATGTTCAGTTCATCGACGGCCGACGCTCTGTTCGCCGCTATCAGTCTCAGCGTTTATTGCTGTAATCTCACCTTCAGTTTACCGGCCACAAGTTCGGCCCAAATAAAGTGTTTCATCTTGGACTACTGCCTACTGCCTTCGTCAACGTCACGACCACGTGACAATATGAATAGCTCGCCGTTATATCGCTGGCACGAGCATGGCGTGTGGCTGTGTTGGCTAGCAGGCTGTGGAGCGAGGGATCGCTGGTTCGAACCCCCCTTAGGTGGTCTGGAATGACGGCGTCGACAGACGGCGACGGCGAAAATCAGCCGAGAGTGTCCATATAATTGCTATCGCAATAAAACACTATCAATGGAACTTAATGCGAGTGGTAGAACTCGCAATGTTGCGTGGGTGAAGCGTACAGCTTTCACCAGGCGTCAGAACATAGGAGTAGCGCAACCAGTGGGTGGTTTAAAGGCCTACCACTGATAAAGATATCATGCATCATTAAGTTATCATCATCATCATCAGCAACAGCATCAACAATGTTGGCAGATGCGTAGGTACGCGTGTTGCCTTACTAATTAATATGGTATGGTATGTTCAAACTTTATTAGGGTCCTGAAGATCAACCCTTAAGTTGACGCAGGCGGCTCCCACGTTGGGACAGTAAGGTTTCAACCTTACCGTCGTATCATGGGCCTTCTGGACGGCCTTTACTTGATCTGAAAGAGCTCCACTGTGAAGGACTCTTTGCCACCAGTCTCTTTCCTTGTCACAGTCTGTAAAAGCCACAGGACACTGCCAAAGCATATGGTCCAGAGTAATGATGCCGTTAAACTTCTCGCAATTAATTTGGACGTCTCTGTCAAGATATATCTTGTTAATAAAGTTTGGATTTGGGTAAGTTATTGTCTCTTAATAATATCAGAGTCGCCGCTTGAGATCTATTGAGCTTAGCGTGTGGCACTGGGTACTCCCTTCTGTTCATGTAGTAGTGCTTTGTGACTTCATTGTCAGTAAGTAATCGGTCCCATGTTCTCCTCCTGCATGTTATTAGGGATCCTGGCCGCGTAGTGCACGGATAGTAAGCCCTCGTGCAGCTGCGTTAGCCACCTCGTTTAAGTTCGATCCGAGATGTATCGACCGACCGCATGTGTGCAGGAAACCAGTGGATTTCGATATCTTGGCTGTCCATCTCACCAATTAGCTGGGCAGCCCTTTTGGTTACGAAGCCTTTAGTTAATTGTCTAGCAGCCATTTTACAGTCACTGTAATTTCGTGACCACTTGTTATTGCTTAAAGCCAATGCTATTGCCACTTGTTCCGCGACCGTTGCATCTTTAGTAATGATTGTCATAGCATCCCGAGTGAGTCCATCGGCATTTACTACTACTGCCATGAAGGTTTCTATTCCTGTGACCCATGCAGCATCTACAAAAGAGCCGCATGTTCTCTGTCCTGTTCTATCTCCTGCAAGCCGAGCTCTGGCCTTTGCCTTTCTTCTTTCCTGGTTGTGCACCTGGGTGCATATTCCAGGGGAAAGGAAGTGGTCTTGATTTTATCTCTTATACTGTCTTTTAGTTCTACTGTGTCCTCACCCGAATCTCTGGATCCGGATTGGGTACCACCCTACCTTTTCAAGTATTGCTCTACTTCACCTTGTTCCAGAGAGCCTGTCTGTGTGGGCAGTTTGCTGGGCTTCAATTATCTCTGCTATTGTGTTGATTCACTATTCACTATATTGTATGATTCACCAATTAGGTAAAAGGAAGAATTATGGCGTAGTGGTTAGTTCGCAACTGTACTTGCAGTAGGCGTTCAAGAATAGTTCGAAAGAGCCCATGTTGAGTGCAGAAACGTTAATTTCCTTGAAGGCACTGCTGAGGCGTCTTCAGAAAAGCGAAGTCAGGCACGCGAAGGAGCAGGTGATTGGAACAGGGACCGATTTCGCTATCGCGTTATACTCTTGAAGGCGAAGCTCAAGAGTCTCCCCCACTTTTTTTTAACGCGATAGCGTTAAAGAGCTCGTTTCGCAAAAATTCCGGCGTCGGCGTAGGCGTCGGTGTCGGCGTCATTGGTTGTGAGCGAAAAATCATCTTGTCCGTGACCGAAAAATCATCATCTTGTCCGTGACCGAAAAATCGAGAAAGATGCAAATAAAATAAATAATAAAAATGTTCGGACCCTCCCGAGTGAGGATCGAACCTGAGTCGTCCGCGTGGCAAGCAGGCGTTCTACCACAGCCATGCCTCTGCTTGGAAGTACTGTGAAAATAACTTCCTCTGCTTGGAAATGGAGGAAAATAACTTGCATGCTTCGCAAACGCAAGCGTCCTTTATATAGGCGTCGCAATATAACATGCAATATCCCAGCAATATTGCGTGGTACAAGCGTACATTGCCATCGGGCGTCAGAATATGTGACTATCATAACGATTCCATTGTTTAAAGCCAGCCACCCATTACAAACGGCACACACCTTACTGCGCGTATTCCCTTAACACCACGTAGTGGGTGCATAGCAAGTTCGAAAACATTTACATTTGCCTGCGCATAATTGCTCCTGGTTTAAAGCATACTACCCATTACATAGTACTACCAAGTGATTGAAGTACGCACTAGGGACGGGATACGCTATCGCGTTCAACTCTTGAAGGCGAAGCTTAAGGGTCCCCCAATTTTTTCAACTGTGGCTGCTTCACGTGAAGGGGAGCGCGGAATCCGCAGATGGCACGCGGATTGTTATGTAATCAGTAGCTATGGGTGGTGTCCTGCCTACGAGGAAGCGTGCGAGAATTCCTCAGAAGGGAGAAAGATGTGGTTTAATATTCGTATCACCGTGTCCGGCCAACATGCGCGTTGCGTGATTTTTGGACTTCTCGTTCGAAAAGAAGAAAAGGGAGGCGATTTACCCTTGTAGTGGGTTCAGCCGTACATCACAACCACCTCAACAATTCTAAGGGAGAAAGACGACGAAAGCTTGATGCTTCGTTTAGGGCACGCCTACGGCATAGGCATCTTTACCTTACAAACGTCTCCGGCGAATGTCGGTCGGATTGGAGGCGTCATCGGCCGTCTTGCTTCAAGTGACGGACATCGGTGATTTACCCTTTCCGAGATTTACCCGACGAGGATAGCCATGGACTTCTTACGGCAATGCGGACTCTGCTGCAGTCCCTGCTGCGGGCGATGCGTCGGCGCGAAGGCGTCTGAAGAGAACATCAGGCATGTCCTTCCTTTGTGTTCAACTTTAGCGCAGGGCTCGCGCTATTTCCTGATTTAATGCGACACAAACCGTCTTAGCTATCGACGTGCATAGCGCACAAATGGCACCCACATATTGGCATGCCCTACTAGGCATTTTTTGAAGCATTGAATAACGAATATTTTAATGTTGTTGAACGAATTGCGCCCTTACTTTCCCCCACCTATTCGTTTCGGCTACGTAAATATCGCGATGTTCTACTTACCTTCATCGGACTTATATCTCTACTGACACCACAAAGCGCGTGTAAGTGCTTTATGAAAAATTATGTAATGAAATAACAGTACGACGAGACGCTACGTTAGCGGATCGGCCTAGGCTGGCGCCATAGGCTCTAGTGGCGTACCAGCCTAGGAGGGTGGCGTGGCTTTCCAGCACGACAGGCCTAGATACAGCAGGTAATTTTTACATGGGAGTTGTGAACAGCTGATTACTTTGTTACGTTGAACGAGTCCTATTTCATACCTATGCACTTGCCGGAATGGATTCTTGATCCAGGTGCGACGATATATGAACTGACCGCTGCTTTAACGTAATTAACGTGCGGCATACCACTCCCGTTGCGCGCATTTGTGACTCTTGCAAGGTCACTAACAGTTTCAGTTGCATTGCCAACTTACATTACTGGCGCATCCGTACATTTCTACAGGCCTCATCCTGTACCGCAGCTATTCTATCGCTTTCTTTGAGTGCACGATCAATACACTAGGGCGAACATTTTTATTAGCAATATTTTTTATACCTCCACCACTCTGACTGCTACGACATGTTTGTTCAGTTGAGTTCACGAATTCAAAAAAGTCACAGTTTCACCGCAAGGGTGAAGCAATGAATGCGATAGCAAAAAATTGTAATGTTATACGAAGTGAGGCTGGCAGCTAACTCTTTTTTAGATCCAATCTCACGCAACTCTAGAAAACGCTTGTTTAAGAGAATTCTCTTCGCGTAGAGAGCGCAGCACGTAGAAGGGGTACACCGGCCACCCGCTGTCGGCTGCCGAGAAGGGGAGATAACGCGCGCGCCCGCACCCGCGCTCGTAAAATCGAAGGTCCCCCCCTCCCCCCCGCTGTCGGCCGCCGAGAAGGGGAGATAACGCGCGCGCCCCCCGCTCGTAAAATCGAAGGTCGCTCGAGGGACCCCCCCCCTCGCGTCTTTTCACGCTCACGAACGACGGGCGGGGCCGGTTATATATATACATATACATATACGGCAAATGACGCCGACGCCGACGGCGAGAACCAGCCAAGAGTGTCCATATAATTGCTATCGCAATAAAAGTAAAGGAAGCAGCAAATGTGTAAAGGTGCTAAACAAACGCCAACAGCTTATCCGCATGCTTGTTGTGGACAAGAAAACGAAGCGGGCAGGCGACATAGGTGGTATGGCCAGTTCAAGTCCAAATTAGTTTTATTTTCCATATTGGTACAATAAATATACAGGAGAGATTACGCACAAAACGATCCCGCAGTCTCAAAACTGCAGCGAGACCTCTTGCTATTGGTATCGTAATAATACATAGCTGGAAAGGCGTCGAGTGGCACAAGAGGAATATACAAAATGGTTTCGCAATCGACAGTGTTAAAGCCACAAATAAATACCGAAGCATATATATATATATATATATATATATATATATATATATATATAAATATATATGTGTGTGTGTGTGTGTGTGTGTGTGTGTGTGTGTGTGTGTGTGTGTGTGTGTCGCTCTTTGGCGATCACAGCGCCCTTGCGCCACAAAACACCACATATATAAATATGTGTGTGTGTGTCTGTGTGTGTGTGTGCGTGCTATAGTGTCTTACTTCGAAAAGGAGACGTAATTAGAACGACGTGGATTTGACTGTTGGCACATGGATAATAGTGATGAAGATTTTCTGCATGAACCTCTAAGGTTTTCCACATTCTCACCCTGGAAACACCGACATCGATGTATTCTCGAGCTCGGCAGTGTTCGGAATAGTCATCATCGCTCATTGCTGCATTACGATTGTGGCCAATTTATATGAAAGTCTACAGGCCCGCAGCCATGTACTCGGGTTCTCGTCAACGTATGAACGTGTATGACATAGGAGGGGGTTCCTAGGACGCCACACATTGCAGGCCACGAAGCGTTTATTCACTTGGCTTTTTGGCGTGATTACTCACTGGTTTTAGGTAATGTTATATTACAATATAGAAGTGATATAGACTTCTGGTTCGTCGATTCAAGAGCACAAACATCTCTCTACACTGCTTTTCATTTCAATTTTACTATTCATAGTTTCCAAGGAGTTGTCTCAAAAGACATGGCAGGAGGTTTGATGACTGTCTGACTTGTAAAATGTGATAAGGCCGTTTGCCGCAAAACCTGTTGCGATGTCGTGCTGGCGCCATTCTTTTTTTCGTTACGCAAAAAAGCTTGCTTTGCTGGAGTAGCAAGTTGTCGCCTCGTTGTTTAGGACACGACTTTATGTCCTTCTTTTTTTTTGTTTGTTTGTCTGATGACGATGCATGTGCGCGTGCTAATAATCTTCTACTTCGTTCTGACGCTCGGCGTTGCTGCCAACTAGGGCTGCAGAAATAGCGTATTTCCCACTCTTCAACATCTCCTCATCTGCATCTCTCCTCATTTGTTTTCCCCCTCTTATGTCTCCCATATAGAGCTGTGCACGGGCCTAATTTTTAAGCCCGGAAGCCCAGCCCGAGGCCCACTGACTACGTCGCGAGGCCCGCCCGAGCCCGACCCCAAAGGGCTTCGAGCCCGTCCGGCCCGGCCCGACGTACAAAAACACAAACCCGGGCCCAGGTCCGGCCCGACACTATGAAAGTTTGCTGCGGAGACAAGATATCACTTTGTGATCATGTTGCATTTTATTCAACATATCAAAGTTAAAGATATGCAAACGACATATATTAATGTGTATACACAGATTACAAGTTCTGTAAAAATAACAAGCTGCGCAGTGATTCGGACTTCAGTGAAGTGCGGTGCATCACATATCCTGTCGAACTGAAGTTCCGTTCGCTACTCGCACTGGTGGCCGAAATTGCAAATATCTTTTTCGCAAGCATAACAAGCTTAGAATAATTAGACTCCTTGTTCTTCCAGCAGTTTATTATCTATGATGCAGGACAGGAGGATGATTGTATGGATAAATAATTACAAAAGTGATCTGTGTGCTCATCGCTAAGTGCTAGAAAACAATTCCGGCACAACGTCTATATTTTTTTGGTTTGATGCGGGCTTTGCACCTGGCCCGGCCCACCCGATGCCCGAGATGAGTAGCCCGAGCCCGGCCCGGGCCCGAGTTGGGAAGACGTCCGCATACCCGAGCCCGGCCCGCGGGCCGGGCCGGGCTCGGCTCGGCGGGCTACCCGGAGCCCGTGCACAGCCTCTCCCATACTCTATTCCTAGTGCTGGCTAGCAATCTAGTTGTGTGCCTTATCGCCAACCTCCCTATATTTCAACTTGAATTACACGACGTGAATGTCATCGGATTGCAGACGAGCCTACGAAAATATCTTCGGTCAAGACACAAGTTGACGCCAACCAAAATGAGACATCGTTGCAATCGAAAATGTTTGTTCCCACTTGTCGGCTGTTACTGCATTAAAAAATACTGTTCCTTCGAGTTTTTAAACTTACAGTTGAACGCCTCTGCGATAAA
Source organism: Rhipicephalus appendiculatus (assembly GCA_030522465.1). Taxonomy (NCBI): domain Eukaryota; kingdom Metazoa; phylum Arthropoda; class Arachnida; order Ixodida; family Ixodidae; genus Rhipicephalus; species Rhipicephalus appendiculatus. The sequence goes on along the minus strand of JALIZH010023509.1, from coordinate 35,920 downwards.
TTAGCCAGCATAGCGAAATATAACTTACGCTCTGGCTATACATCGAGAGCTGTGGTGCACGACCTTTGCGATTAAGCCAGCTGTACAACGAAGCGCCGGAAAGGTCCCGAGCCGTTAGCCACAAAAGCTCTTTTTTTTGTTCTTTTTGCATAATGAGAAATAACATAAACTTACGAGGTCGAAACAAAGCCCTGATCCATAAATTACGACCACCTTATGCCAGTACGTAGTTTCCAGAAGTCAGTTCAGCACACGGCCAGTGATGTACAGCGGTACAAATAGCCATGGTGTTTGCTGCTGGATGCGTTTCTTTCGCAGAGTGGTGTCCTCGGAAAATGCTAAAGGACGAGGAGGAGGCGTGGACAAGGCTACATTGGCGAAGCTCGAGGCCGGTTTCAAGAAGCTCCAAGATGCCAAGGACTGCAAGTCGCTGCTCAAGAAGTACCTCACCAAGGAGGTCTTCGACAAGCTCAAGACCCGCAAGACCGCCATGGGCGCGACACTACTTGACGTGATACAGTCTGGTGAGTGCCCCAGTAAGAGAAAGATGTTGAGACTTTTAGATGCGAAGCAGCTTTTGCTCGGGGCTGTGTCCGTCCCTTGGTGACCGCCCGCTTCCCCACTGCGCATGCGCCAACTCTCCCCCTCTCCTCGCGTGAGCGCGAGGAGGTGGGAGGACGCTCTCCTCGCGTGAGCGGGAGGTGGCGTGAACGCTGCCTCCGCTTCGTTTCTCCTCTCCCGTTTCTCTCTCTCCGGCGCAGCTGTGCGCTCGTATACACCAGAACACAGCGAGTTCACTTTCTGCCGCCATACCTCGGCAGCACGTCGCGCCATCTGCCTGCAAGCGCGGCGAAGCAACACCGTGAACTGCCAGGCTAGCAGACGCTCCGCAAATTCAAACGCGAAACTTCGCAAACCGAGTCCGGCTGTAAGCACGTTCCGCGCTTTTTCTTCTCCTGGAAATGTACGATGTTTTCTTGTGAAACGTCGAGAAGACCTTCCATGACAGTCCGGAATGCCTACAGCACGTGCATTGCAGACTGCCGAAGCAACTTTATCAGGTACGTACTATCGTGATGGGAAGAAACGTGAACAGCGCAAAGCGTGGCTTTCGACTCAGTCGAACTGCGACATGCCTTGACTATCGCTAGGGAAAACTTGTGCTTTCCAGCCGGCGTCACCGTAGCGCTAGAATCCCGCTCCGGCTTCCGCTCATTGCACTGCATGTGGTTATCATTTGCCAGTCATTCCTGGCACTCGGAACACACAAGCGGTGCGAAAGTGTCAGTCAGAGCAAGATTTTATAGTACTACGGTGACGCCGGCTGAAATCACAGATTGGCCTAGCGACAGTTAAGGCATGCCGCAGTTCGACTGAGTCGAGAGCCAAGATTCCCGCTGTTCACGTTTCTTTGCATCACAATAGTACGCCGTTATATCTGTACTAAACGTGCGCAGTTCGCGTGCACGCGGGAGTCGTAATCTGCTATTATTGGCACGCAGCCTGCGAAGGAGTACGGCAATGTTTTGGTGCCGCATGCTACAGGCATACTGCACGCAAATCAAAATCAATCAAAGCTGTAAAGCGAAATAACTGGCGTCACGCTTGAATGCACGCAGTAAGTGTACTTACTCGTACACGTTTACTGGGCTCGTATTTTCTCCTGTTGATTGCAATTATCCGCTGGCGGCGGAGCTCGGCGTTTTTCGTTGCGGATGGAAATCTGTGCAATCTGAAAACACTACACCGGCACGATTCTCATGTTGTGTTGTCATCTTCACAGAGAGTGCTGAGTGATATCTTCCTCTTGCGCTGATTGTTTTCGCATCCGCCCCGCCACGGTAGTGTAATGGTTATGGCGCTCGACTGCTGATCCCGAAGGTCGCGGGATCGAATTCCCGGCCGCAGCGGCTGCATTTTCGATGGAAGCGAAAATGCTTGAGGCCCGTGTACTTAGATTTAGGTGCACGTTAAAGAACCCCAGGTGGTCAAAATTTCCGGAGCCCTCCACTACGGCGTCTCTCATAATCATATCGTGGTTTTGGGACGTTAAACCCCCACATATTATTATTATTAATGTTTTCGCATCCAAAGACGGTGCAGTGGTGTCCAGACGACTTCTCGTAAGCGGGAACAGCGTGAATAGGCGCTTTCTCGTATTTTAAGCTCACAGACATGCCACGTGCCATGTATCAGATACACGCCTTGGCAGTTCAAAACAAACACGGCGTCTGAGTGCGAGAGTATGCCGTCGAGAGCCTAGGCGCCTGGGTGCGCGATAGGCGTGCTCTGGTCTATATAATGCGGCGCGCGCTCGCTCCGTTGCACTCTCCTTCGCAACGGCACTATGGATGTCAACGTTGGCGCCAGTTGTAGCGGCATCGGTAACGTAAGCTGTGACAGCAGCGCAAGCAGCGTAAGCAGCACCGCTGATACACAACTCTACACACAAATCAAACATACGCAGAAATATACAAATGGAAACAACAAATGGAAATACAAGTGAACACCAGCGCTGCTTCGCATCCCCACATGGTTCCCTTTAGTGGGAGATGGTGTAATTTTTTTTCTAACCTTGTCACAGGTGGACAGCGAAATAGTGAAGGTTTTCACAATTTTAGGCCTGCTGTTTTCCTCATATGTAACGTGCTTACCCTTAATATAGTACAGAATGTTCAGCATTGTGGACAGCGCCCGTTGATAATAACCCATGAAAAGCCGTATATTTAAAAATAATAATTCTGTTCCCATTCCCGACTTCCTCCATAAATCGCACACGTGAATTCCTTCCCCTCTTCGACGCCCTCCGGCAGCGCGAATTTAGGCGGCTTAGAGACCTTTCCTGTTATTTCTCGCATTCCTCGCGGCTAATTGATGCTTCACTGGCAGCCTGTTCGGTTCTCTGTTTGCGCACTCAGCCAATAAATAACACAAAAGGTGTTATTGTATTGGTAGGATAAAAACGGCATAACGACCACTAAACAATCCTCAATACAAACTTGGTGAAAATGCACTGAAGCACACATGGACGAAAGCAGGGAACTACGGCACGCGTCTCGTTCCTTTCTATCATCCTTTTTTTTCTTTTTGTCATCCACGTGTGGCTGTGCGCCTATTCTATCAAGATGAATACATACCAACTAGCCCAATTGTCCCCTTTTGTTGCACTACATTTTTCAGTGGTGTCCCCACAAAGTGATGCTAACTTGTGCGTCATGTCGCAGGCGTGGAGAACTTGGACAGCGGTGTGGGCATATACGCACCAGACGCCGAGTCCTACCGAGTGTTCGCCGACCTGTTTGATCCGGTCATCCAAGGACTACCACAAATTCAAGCCCACCGATCGCCATCCGCCCACAAATTTCGGCGACCTGAGCACGCTGAAAGACGTCGACCCGACAAACGACTTCGTCGTGTCCACTCGGATTCGATGCGCCCGTTCCCTCCAAGTAAGTATATGTTGTTTATACCTTCCTTCGTATTAATTTCGGGCTTAAAACACACATACTTATCGCAACACTTGATTCTAAATGATCCGAATATTGTTTTAGCTTGCTAGTAATATAAAACATCTTCGAAGCCTTATAACCAATAGCTAGCTGTTAGGGTCGCTAAAATTAAGGATGTGCCGAGAGAAGAAAGCATCTGTTCAGGAAGAAGTAAACATTTGAAGACATTTAAGGTTTCTATACTCCTTGTCTCCCATTCCCGCACACCTGCAGCAATATTTGGCACTACTTGCTCGCTGGTATGTACATATTAGATGTGAATCATCTTATGCCGAAGCTTAATCCGGTGGTGGTGGTGGTGGTGTGCCGCGTGACCACCCCCTTACTGCGCATGCGCAAACCCTTTCAAAAAAATAAAAATAAAAAAATTCCCCATCTCCCGCTAAAGGGAACCATCTGTGGATGCGAAGCAGCGGGGAGATAATTAGCTTGAGCGGGAGGAACGTCGCCGCTCTTATTTCACGGCAGCGGTCCGGGCGCTCATCGCGGTGCTGCACAGGAGAGAGAATGAGGCGCGCGCGCTCCGTCATTTTCATACTGCGGAACTACCGTGGCGCCCCCCAGCGGAGTATGCAGCTGTCACACCACCTGTCGTTCGCGCCGCTCCGTAGATGATTCCTAGAGGAAAGGACGGGGGAACCGTAGGAGAGGAGAGAGAGAGGGGACGCGTATGCGCTGTGGGGGTGTGAGACGCGGTAGCCGCTCCGTAGAGTAGAGGATTACTAGAGTAGAGAAAGGGGGTGAGCGTGCGAGAGAGGGGGAGAGGACGCGCATGCGCTGGGGGGGATGTCGCCGCTCTCATTTCACGGAAGCGGTCCGGGCGCTCATCGCGGCGCTGCACAGGAGAGAGAATGAGGCGCGTGCGCTCTGTCATTTTCATACCACGCAACTACCGTGGCGCCAGTATGCAGCTGTGACACCAGCTGTCGTGCACGCCGCTCCATAGATGATTCCTAGAGGAGAGGACGGGGGGACCGTAGGAGAGAGGGGGGAGGGGACGTGCATGCGCTGTGGGGATGTGGGACGCCTGAGCCGCTCCGTAGAGTAGAGGATTCCTAGGGGAGAGAGGGGGAGATGATGCGCATGCGCCGCTCCGTAGATGATTCCTAGAGTAGAGGAAGGGGGTGAGCGTAGGAGAGCACAGGGTAGGGGGATGCGCATGCGCTGTGGCCGCTCCGTAGAGAAGACGACTCCTAGAGGAAAGGGGGATGAGCTTAGGAGAGAGACGGGGAGGGGACGCGCTGTGGTCACATGCAAGCAAGATTAAGGAATGGGGTCAACCTGGGCGACAGACACCACCTGCCTAGCCATTGCTAAGCAGCCTCTCTGTGCTCTCGGCCATGACTCACTGAATGGCGTCAACCTGTGCGACAGACACCACCTGGCTAGGCATTGCTAAGCATCCTCTCTGGGCTCTCGGCCATGATTCTGATGACTGTGTTAGGGTTGACGGCCTTCATATTACTACAGTGTTCTGGTTCGCATAATGGGTGCTTCCCTACTTCATGACAGTCGCCGGACGCGGGACGGGGGACGGACAGAGCCCCGAGCATAAGATGCTTCGCAGCTAAAAGTTCCCCCATCTCCCGCTAAAGGGAACCATGTGCGGATGCGAAGCAGCGGGGAGGTGGTTAGCTTGAGCGGGGAGAAACGTCGCCGCTCTCGTTTAGCGGCAGCGGCCCGGGGCGCTCATCGCGGCGCTGCACAGCAGAGAGAATGAGGCCCGCTCCGTCATTTTTTTATACCACGGTACTACCGCGGTACCCCCAGCGGAGTATGCAGCTGTCGCACCACCTGTCGCGCGCCGCTCCGTAGAGGATTCCTAGAGGAGAGAACGGGGGGGGGAAACGTAGGAGAGGAGAGAGTGAAGGGAACGCGTATGCGCTGTGGGGGTGTGGGACGCGGGAAGCGCTCCGTAGAGTAGAGGATTCCTAGAGTAGAGAAAGGGGGTGAGCGTAGGAGAGAGCGGGAGAGGACGCGCATGCGCTGTGGGGATGTCGGACGCGGGCGCCGCTCCGTAGAGTAGAGAATTCCTACAGCAGAGAAAGGGGGAGAGGACGCGCATGCGCTGTGGGACGCGGGCGCCGCTCCGTAGAGTAGACTAATCCTAGAGTAGAGGAAGGGGGTGAGCGTAGGAGTGGAGAGTAAGGCGGAGGGAACGCACCCCGCTGTCGGGGTGTAGGATGCGGGGGCCGCTCCGTAGAGTAGAGGATTCCTAGAGGAGAGAAAGGGGGTGCGCGTAGGAGAGGAGAGAGAGAGAGGAGACGCGCATGCGCTGTGGTGGTGTGGGACACGGGAAGGAGGGACGGACCACTACGGCGTCCCTCATAATCATATCGTGGTTTTGGGACGTAAAACCCCAGATATTATTAAAAACCTCCTCTCCCCCTTCTCTCTCCTCTAGGCATCCCCTGCCCGCGGCGTCCACACTCCCCACTGCGCATGCGCGTCCCCCCTCGCCTCTCCTACGCTCCCCCCTGTCTCCTCTTGGCATCCATGCCCGTGGCGTCCGCACTTCCACTGCGCATGCGCGTCCCCCCCCCCTCTCTGTCTCCTCTCCTACGCTCCCCCCCTCTCTCTCGCCTCGCGACGCCGACGCAGGCAGCGTCTGCTAGCGAGTTTCTTGGTTGAAAAAAATCACAGCATATCCGCGGAGTCAATGATGATGAGTGGGCGAAGCTCCCGGAGGTACATCATCAAAGAGGTGATGGTGGTTGGTTGCATGTGGTCAAACGATATGCATGTGAGACCATATCGCGATGCCATGTGTTGTATGTGTTGTATGGCATTGGGATCGTCATCGTCATCAGCGTGATCGTTATGACTCATAGTGGGTACATTCCATGTGGTGTGCCGTGATGGCAGCGTCATCGTCATCACACAGGGAGATACTGCTGGGTACGCAGGTGGCTACTACGTACTACAAACCACAAGGGACGCACGACCCACGGCAAAGACGTGATGGTGGTTGGTTGCATGTGGTGAAACGATGTGCATGTGAGACCATATCGCGATGCCATGTGTTGTATGGCATCGCGATCGTCATCGTCATCACTACTACGTACTACGAACTACAAGGGACGCACGACCCACGGCATAAGGAGCTTCGCCCCCAAAAACCGACTGCTCGCGCTGCACAACCGTTCATTGGCCACCCCGTATCATCATCATCATCATCATCAGCCTGTCTACGCCCACTGCAGGGCAAAGGCCTCTCCCACGTTTCGCCAATCAACCCGGTCCTGTGCTTTCTGCTGCCACGTTATACCTGCAAACTTCTTAATCTCATCTACCCACCTAATTTTCTGTCTCCCCCCTCACGCGCTTGCCATCTCTTGGAATCCAGTCAGTTACCCTTAATGACCAGCGGTTATCCTGCCGACGTGCTACGTGGCCGGCCCATATCCATTTCTTCTTCTTGATTTCAACTATGATATCCTTAACCTCCGTTTGTTCCCTGACCCACTCTGCTCTCTTCCTGTCTCTTAAGGTTTCACCTATCATTTTCCTTTCAATCGCTCGCTGCGTCGTCTTCAGTTTGAGTTGAACCCTTTTTGTAAGTCTCCAGGTTTCTGCTCCGTAGGTAAGTACCAGTAAGATGCAGCTGTTATATACCTTCCTCTTGAGGGATAGTGGTAGACTACCATTCATGATTTGATAATACTTGCCGAATGAGCCCCATCCCATCCTTATTCTTCTAGTTATTTCACTCTCATGGTTCGGCTCCGCGGTTACTACCTGTCCTAAGTAGACGTACTCCTTTACAACTTCCAGTGTCTCGCCACCTATCGCAAAGCCCCGTATAAATGGCACGAATCTTGACCTGCAAGGTGGTGCCGATGGGAGATTTCTCCTGTGCGTTGTTGAACAATAAAAATTCACAGCGTGCGCGTTAACTAAAAGCGGACTGCGGGTCTCTGTGTCCAGTCGGAGTTTTCTGTCTCTCATTGCCCATTAGCAGCGATTGGCATGTTCCAGTAGGAAAGACCGCTCCATCACTGCGTTTCTCTCCATCACTGCGTTTCTCTCCATCCCCAGTTTTCTCTCCTGCGCAACGCTGCGATGAGCGCCAGCATCAACGCCGCCGCCAGTGTAAGCATTAGCGCCCGCTGCTTCGCATCTACACATGGTTCCCTTTAGCGGGAGATGGTGTAATATTTCCCTATCAGGCACATAACGAATGATACATATCCAGTGGTGGATGCTGTCTGTATATGGTTCACAAAACAACGCAAAAGTAGGGTAGTATAGGTTCACAAATGCAGGGAAGCTACAAATAAACTTTATTTTGCAAGTTCGAATAACACAAAACTGCGCTAGTTGGTAAGCATTTATTCTGAAAGATTGCGTGGGCAAACGCAGGCACAAGAAAGAAGTCGAAACACCAGTAACGCCGTGTGTGTGTGTCCGTGTTTGTGGTGTCATGACATCTTTGTTGTGTTTATGTTGGCATGTCCAGTCCTTTAGAATGTTTGTGTATTAATTTATGTCGCTTATTTACACGTCCGTCGTGTTTTTCATGCCGAACTACTTGCTGAATAATTACAAGAGACTGGTTCCAGCTTTTCTGTTGCAGAGTATGCGCTAAAACCATCATCATTTGTTAAAGGAAACACTTATGCGTGAGTGCGGCGCTTTTTTTGTCCCGCCTTCCTTTTTCAAAAGGGGCGGGGTGCTACGAAGATGTAGGTCCAAGCATGGACTGAAGTGGTATCGCTCTGCTTTCCATGAATGTAGACTGTAACCAGTGCTACTAATCTAATGTCATCTGCCACGAAGGCGGGTGATTCTACACTACCCTGGTGGAAAATCTGGCAGGTGCTCCAGACTACGACGTTCCCTTTAGAAGTGCATCTAGCGTACGTGCGTCTAAGTGACAGACGTGAGCGTGTATTCCTTACAAAAATCGCGTGCCATTGAGTTGCAGGTCAACAAAAAAGTGTATTGAAAACAAACTGGGACCACCAAAAAAAAAGAAATAATAATAATATCTGGGGTTTTGCGTCCCAAAACAACCATGTGATTATTAAAGACGTCGTAGTGGATGGCTCCAGAAATTCTGGCCATCTGGTGTTCTTTAACGTGAACTGACATCGCACAAAAAAAAACTTCGAAATAACTATGAAGATGTTTGTAAGGGACGTGCCACACGTATGTGACCTTGGAAGAGTTTCGACTGCACAATAGCAAGCCCGAAGCAAGATGGCAGTTTGGCGTCCGGGCCATGAGGCGTCGCTACCGTCGAAACGATTGCAGCGAACCTTGTAGCAACGGCACTTGGAGGCCCCTTAAGCCTAATAAAAATAAAATAACGTGGCCCCAGTGGTACGTAATAGTAAACAAATACGTGTTTCTGAAATAAACCATAACCAGCCACGAGTATTACAGGTAACGTTGTAAAGAAGTTTTGTAAACATGACTGCGCGTGGATCCGCTAGGCACCGCCGCCATCATGCCTGCGCAGCGCACCAGCAGACGACGCGCAAGCGGCGCAAGCCGCGCGCAGAAACGCCAACTTTAGGGACAGCTGGCACAGCAGCGAGGGACCAGCGATGTCGCACGTTTATTGCTGCGCGAAGTGGTGTGATTCCTCGGGAAGAAACGGTGACCACTTCTTCAGCATCCCAGCCGACCACAGGTATTTATGCCTTCACTATTATATATTTCCCAGGACGTTCACAAAGTCTTGATTTGATTGTCGTTGACCGTTAAGATTTCAAACTAGTGAATGAACAACGGATTTCCCAGCTGCCATTCGTTGTGGCGGCTATCCGTTTGAGAAATGGTTATAATAAGTTAAAATTAATGGGCGGGATGCAGTTTGTGCCTCGACGCGGCGTCATCTCTCAAAAGCGGAGCTGTTCGCTAGCTTTGCTTGCTCACGTTAGTATGCGCGTGCCTCACTGCCGGTCGTTGAAAGCTAACTATAGTTTAGATTACCGTGTCTTCGAAGTCTGTTTTGCTACGTGTTGCTTTAACTTATGCGTGCTAGCCACATTAACGGACTGGGACACCTGTTGTGCTTACTGCAACTGTTCTTTTTTTTTTTAATTTTAAGCGCTTTAACCCGTGCGTATACATTACGTCCATGTAGTTCATGGGTGGTATTCGCGGCCGACGAAAGTATCGCTAGCAAAGTTATTGCCGAGGCACCGGTAAATAACTTGAGACACTGCCCTCAGATTCGAATGCGTGCAGTGTTGCACAAGCGAAAACCGCCGCGTTCCTCATCTGTGTGCCTGTTTACACACCGACCACCTGCTCGAAGTTTTGTCGCCCTAAATTGTCCTGATACATTTCCTTCGGCGCTCCTTGCCGCGCTGCTCGACGAAGCTCCGGCCTTGAACCGATACCCATCTGCCCTTCTCGCTCTCCGGAAGCTCCCGAAAACAGTTTCGCCTATCTCTATTACTCCCCTCGTGATACTTCCAACGGGCGAAAGTATGGCCAAGGTCGGTTTTGGATGTTCATGAAACAGACCCCTCTTATCGCGCGGGGCCACTTTTTTTCCTCCCTAATCTGGCCCCATCCCCACCGCCGCCCTTGGACTTTTCTTTATCTTTTTTTTTCAGTGCGCCGTTTCCGCTGAGCGTCTGCACACCTTTATTCCTTATAAGCTTACAATATCATTTGGACTCGCAAAAGCAGGGGGAAAAACAAGAGTTCGATGGAGTTGTGTTTCATATACCAAGTTTTAAATTCAGAGAGTGTTGTCGGGATGCATGCAACTCTCCGGCGCAGCGTTGCCTCGTTGTTGCGCCTGTTAAAAGCGGAATATGCCCATCGAAAGTAACTTGCATTGCTTCCAAAACGTAGTTGGAAGCAAAATCAGTCATTACCTAAAGAGCAATCTAATCACAAATAGAAAGGGTAACCTGGTCTTTTGATGACTCTCTTTTGTTCATTGAAGCAATAAAAAGATTAAATTTACGGCTTTGACTGTGTAGCAGAGTAACAAAGGACTTGGCATGCCGTGGCATATTTTTTATGATTTTTTTTCTGTGTCCTGAAAAGTTGTTTTCAAGTATATGTTTGTCTTTTCATCTTCCTTCACCATAGAAAAAGATGCGAGCATTTGATGCTCATTAGATAAGCAAGACAACAATATCTATAAGCTCTTGATATGTATATGCCTGTTATTCCAGATTTTCAGCCTGGCTGACATATGCCAACCGGCCAGACCTCCTTCAGTTTACCATGGAGAAAGTCCATAACAGCTACAGGATCTGCTCCAAGCCCTTCTCGAGGGACTGCTTCACAAGTGATAGCTGCAAAAGGCTGGCAAGTGAAGCTGTCCCTTCAGTGAAGTGAAAGAGCCTCACCTGAGGGCTCTTGTACACCTAGGTGAGGAAAATTCGGTCTCCCTTAGGCACTATTCAAGTTTAATCATGCAATAACTCTTCCGGATTTTTATTTCAGACTTTTACGATGAAGAGGCAGCACAAGGTAAGAATAACTTAAGCTTAGCAAATGTAGTGTAGAATGACAGAATTCCATTCACCAGGATGGTCTTGGAGCATAACCTGCAGAACAAAAAACCGGGCTACTTTACTACCAAATGGCCACAGTTTGATTCATATTAGATTGCAGTGAAGTTCAGTTTATTATCCAAAATGTTGGCTTGATTGAAAAAAATAATTTACTGGGCACCCCACTCCCATAGCATTTCAAAAAATTTGGAAGTTTGCCATCCTATGCCTATGCTTTAGTGTCTTAGTCACTAACACTTGCTCATTATTGAAATAAATGAGGGGCAGACTGAAGGTATTCACAGCAGCATTTGCAGTATGTTCATCTGGCAGATATCTCTTTGTAACCGACTACTTTCTGAAAAACACACAGAAACACTTTGACGCCCAAGTTTGGATAGAAGATTTTCAGAGAAAACATTTCCAAACTAGCACTTTATTTATAGTGTAAACAGCTGATTGTGCTGATATGGAGAGCTTCATCGGTTGTTTCTATTTATTTCGCACAGGGTCTGGTTCCGCCACAGCACCCCCAGCCCACCACGAGCGCTGTGAAAACCTTGCTTGGGCACGGGCATGGTAAGCGACACTTTGTACTTACACGGAAAAGTGTTTCTGCCTGTTCTCTGCAGAAAACACTGAACTTTTCTTCAGGATTACTAAGTGGCACTTCTGTTTTAGACTACTGCTTCATACCACTTCAAAGTGGAGAGCCAGGGGGATGTTCCTTGCAGGAACCTGTGCTCCAGGACGAAGGTAAATGCACAAGAATGTTCTTTGCATCACTCTTTTTCGATTCTTGGCTTTTCTACACAGGGTTTATCTCTGTAATAGTTAATTAGTGGAGATTAAAAAGAAGCCCATTTCTTATGCTCAGTGCCATATCTTAAAACATGTATTTACTCTACTGGCTGTCTTTTTCACTGTAGGAGTGACTAAGCTCGAATACTTTAATTGCAGGCAACCATTTGGCTCCCAGCGAATTGCCATCCCCCTGCTGCTGAGACTGCCCCCCCTAGTGTGGAATGTAGGTGTGCCGACCAAGGATCTGTTTCACTTTTTTGCTTGGAATGAAAGGGCACAGTATATTTGGTTGGTGGTAACACAGTAATACTGTAGGAATAGCTTGCAAAAAATATAAACGAACAGCAACACTATTTTCTACACACTGTACTCTGAAATAGGAACAGTGCATAGAAATGCCACAGGTGTTTTTCAATTACCAGTGCCATGAGCACAACTTCTGTAGGTAAACCTTAAATGGAGGAAATGTACTCTAGGGGGAAATTTTTGTTAGCTTGTGCTCGTAGAATAGTATTTTGCATGCTTTCCAGTAAGAATGTCTACTGAAATACAAAAAGATGCGTACCATCAAGGAAGAAAATGAAAGAAAGTTATCGGCACCCCCCAAGTTGGCTAGCTTGTGCCCACAAATTTCTACTGCACCGAGACCCTCTGAAGGAAATCGAGCCTCCCGATGAATAGAAAAAGGGGTTTATTTACGATAAACCGTAGCCCGACTCCGTGGGTAGCTGCTGCAGCGCGTGAATCGATGCCAGCGATAGTTCGTCGTCTTCGTCTTTGTCGCGCTTTTCTTCAACAGCTGCCCCGGGCACAGAAGTTCACACAACGTTTGATTCCAGTGGGTAGAGGTGTTGAACTGCCCGTTTAATGGTAGTTCCACTGGGTAGTCTCAAGGTACAGGATCTGATCTTGCCATCCCTTCCTTTATGGAGCTCCTCTATTCGAACGACGTTCCATAGTTGTCGCGGCTTGCTGGACTCTTGAAGAAGAATGAGGTCGCCTTTCTTGATTCGGTCAGATGAAGTCGCTGATTTGGGAAATGGCATTGTTTTCAACTCCGAAAGGTATTCTTTAGACCAACGCTCCCAGAAAGTTCTGCGAGTTTTTGCTCGTTGTTCCCACATAGGTAGCACATGGCGACCATCGACGGAGATCTCGGCATTTAGGTCTGGAAGTGCAGATATTCGCCTTCCAATGAGAAAGTGAGCCGGAGAGAGTGGTTCCAGATCTCGACAGTCATTATAAACGTATGTGATTGGTCGGGAATAGATGACAGCTTCCACTTCAGTTAAAGTAGTTTGTAGTTGTTTCTCCGTAAGAGACGCCTTTCCGACGCACTTCTTCAACGTCATTTTGACAGACCTGACAAGTCTCGTAAAAGCCGCCCCACCACGGGGCATGATCGGCGATAAATTTCCATTTTATACGATTGTTGGCGACGTAGTTACAAACTTCTTCATTTCTCAATGATTGCCACAGTTTCGAAAGTTCTCTCTTGCTCTTTTTTGAACGCTAAGGCGTTGTCTGAATATATAATCGAAGGTAGTCCTCGCCGCGAGACGAAACGTCGGAAAGCGTCGAGAAAGCTTGTGGCAGTCATATGTTCGACTAATTCGAGATGAACTGCTCTAGTCACGGCACACGTGAATAGGCAAACATACATTTTGGGGAAGCAATCTGAGCATTTCTCGCATAGGGGGCCGGCGAAGTCTAGTCCTGTTACTTGAAAAGGTTCCAAAGCGGTCACTCTTTCAGGTGGCAACGGCGCAGTACTTTGGACAAAGGTCTGGCATTGAAGCGTTGGCAAACTATGCACCCTCTGATGATTTTCTTGATTACCTGCCGTCCTCGTATTATCCAAAATCTCTCTTATTTGAACGAGTGTATCCCGAACTCCTGCATGAAGGAGTTGACGATGGTGCTGCACTACGAGAAGCTCGCAGTAGTGGTGGTCCTTGGGTAAGACGATTGGATGCTTTTCCTCGTAAGATTTCTTGCTGAATTGTAGACGTCCTGTGACGCGAAGAACTCCATTGTCGAGGAAGCAGGTGACATCCCGGAGTATAGAATCCCTTAAATGTTGAGCTCCTTTAGAAATGAGGTCGATTTCCCGAGAAAAAGGCTGTACTTTTGAACCTTTTTTATCCAATATAATTCGGCGGCTTCTATTTCTTCAGCAGTCAGGGCTCCTTGTGAGAAGCTTTTCCGCTTCATCTTCGCCGCGAATCGTAGTACCCAAGCTGTAACACGGTGTAGTCTCGAGAGGGAGCTGTATTTATGAATATCCAGTATTGGCGATTCGTTTGTAATGATGATTTCCAAACATTTTGCTTGATGCGTACGTTCCTCTGTGACGCTGTGTGGAAGATCGGTGGAGTTCAGAATGCGGTGTGGTGGCCATTCATTCTCTTTACATGTAAGCCAGTTGGGTCCCGTCCACCAGACTGAGTTTGTTATTAAGTCATGGGCGGATACTCCTCTCGTCAAAAAATCAGCAGGGTTTTGCTTTCCTGGGCAGTGTCTCCACGTTTTTATGTCCGTTTTACTCTTAATCTCCGTTACCCTATGTCTAACGAAATCTTTCCACTTGTTAGAATCCCCGGTAATCCAGTACAGTGCGATCATTGAGTCAGTCCAAAACTGTACTGAAGTGATGTGCTCGTCGAGCTCTCGACGCACATAGTCGTACATTCGTGTTGAGACGAGACAGGCTAGTAGTTCGAGTCTGGCAAGGCTTGTCTCCTTCATTGGCGCCACAGTGGACTTGCACAAAACAATCGTTGAACTTTTGTCGTTCGTATGTCCTGCTGTACAAATGTAGCAAACGGCACCGTAGGCTGACTTGCTGGCGTCAGCGAAAAAATGGAGTGCGTACTTGTCTCCAAGTCTGTGAGCGCCCTATCGGTAGAACCGAGGTATTCCTATATCGCAGAGCTGGGGAAGTTCATTGCACCAAGTCCTCCATTCATGTAGAGCATCCAAAGGTAACTTCTTCCCAGCCTACGCCGTTCCGCCAAAGCTTTTGGAAACAAATCTTCATCCTTATTGTTAAAGGAGTGAACATGCCAAGAGGGTCGTATAGCCGGGAGGTCGTCTGTAGCATGAAGCGTTTGGTGTCGGTCCTTTGTTGAACAAATTCCAAAGCGTTTCCAGGGCTGAACGACAGCATGTCGGTGTCTGGATGCCACACCAATCCCAGGACTTTCAGCACTCCTGTCAATTGTCCTAGAGGCAGCTCCAGCGGTTGCGTCGGTTGTGTGCCAAGAGCTCGTGGGTCGTTTGAAGCCCACTTGTGTAGCTTCATCGATGCACTTGAGAATATCTCCGCAGCTTCCAAATGCAGCCTAGACGCGTCTTCTACGCAGTCCGCTCCTGTTAAAATGTCATCGACATATATGGAATTCCGTAGCATTTTTGTAGTTTCGGGGTAAGCAGACGATGTTTGATCGAGATGATGACGTATGGTGGCCGCCAAAAGGAAGGGACTACAAGTCGTGCCGAATGGTACTCTTGCCATGCGAAAGGTAGCAACTTTAGGCAACGGTCAACCTGGACTGGGCTCTTTCTCCAACCACAAGTAGCGCAAGGCGTCTCGGTCTGTGCTGCTGACACTTATTTGCAGGAAGGCTTTTTTCGATGTCTGCGACTAAAGCAATGTGATGTTTCCTGAAGCGGAGAAGCAGACCTATGAGATCGGCGTTGAGGTTCGGTCCAGAATAGCGGCTGTCATTAAGCAAGAGTTCTCCCTTTTCGTGAGATGAAGCATCGAAGACTACGCGCACTCTTGTTGTGCGGTCTTCGCGTATCACTGCATGGTGCGGCATGTAATATACAGTGTCCTTTGTCTTATCGTCGGTGACCTTCTCTGCTACGCCGTCATTGGCGTATTTGCGTATGGCGACATCATACTCTTGTAGCAACTGAGGGCATCGGCGAAGCTTTCGAAGAAGCTGATTTAAACGAGTCTCTGCGTTTGCTCTGTTGTTGTCATTGAGAATTGTCGGTTTCCATGGGAGCGAGACCACGTAACGATGATGCTCCATCTTGATTGTGCTCTTGAAGAAATTCAGAACTGGGTTTTCGTCTTGGGTCTTTTTGTGTTCCTCCGATCTTATTCCCATTACTTCCAAGTCCCAGTAGTCAGCCGTTGTAACTTTACAGTCAGTCACTGCCTTCAGGACAATTGCCTCATTGCAATACATGACAGTAGCGCAAGAGGCTACTGGCCCATGTAGAGTCCAGCCTAAGTTAGTCTCGACGGCCTTGAGCCCGTTGTCCAAATTCTGCGCGTTTCCTGTGACAAATGTCCAATAATAGTCACTGCCGATCAACACGTCGATCACGTTTGGGCTTCCAGCTTGCTCGACGTCGGAGAAGTAATAGCCTTGCCGTTCAAGCTTCTCGATGAAGTCTTTATGCGGTCGTGGAATAGACTGATGACAAATCTTTGTCGTGACGAGAGCTTCAATCAGTAGCGTTGTTCCATTACGCTGCGCACTTAGAGTGACTAGCACGCGCTGGAAGGTCTTCTCATCATGTTGCCCTCCAAAATATCCCACCGTAAGGCTCTCGTGATCTAGTACTCGACACTTTAATTTTTGAGCTAATTGCTCGGTGATGAAACTGCGCTGGCTCCCTCCATCGAATAAAACTCGTACGAGGCATTTGCTTCCTTGTCCGGCTGCCCAACCAACAGCTGTTTGAAGGTACACTCGCCGTTTAGAACTGCCCGTTCCAATCATCTCGAGCTGCATGGGTGTTGGTGACGCCTGGGGGATTGGTAGTCAAATTCAACATGCGAGGGTCGCACATTGTTTCGGCATGGCGTCGATTGCACTTTCTACATGTAACGTTCCTCCTGCAATTTTTTGCCAAATGATGTTGCAATGTACAGCGGAAACATCGACGTGCTTTCAGTAGTCGTTTTTTCTTTTCCTCGAGAGGAATCGGTGAGTCGCACTGCTCTGTGTTATGTGTGGTTGACTCACAGAAAAAGCAGGCGCTTTTTTGCGGAACTGGTTTCGCAGATGTAGTTAAAGACTCCGTTTCTGAACGTTGATGTCGCGAAGAGAATGTCGTGCTAGTGCGAAAATCTGTACCTTGGCACTTCGACGTGTGCTCTTTTGCAGACACGTGCAGGACAGTTCGTTCGCGAGACTCTACTTCTGTTTGTATAAAGAACAGCAAAGACTGAATGCTTGCCTTCTGTTCCTGGGTGTGCTGTCCTTGCTGGTCTGTGTTTCCATGTTGTCCTCTGTGCTCTGTACATTGCCGTGAAATGGACTTGTTGTAGTCGAGGACTATCTCGTGAGGAAGCGACTTCAGGAGGATTGGGTAGAGCATTGCGGAGTAATTGGCTTCCGATACTCCGAGAGTTTTGAGGGCGCGTGTCTGGGACTGGACCGTGTCGTAGAGGCATCGAAGTCTTCGAAGATCTTCGGAGGATCGAACGGGCCGCATTTCGATGAGTCGCTGCATGTGAGCCTGGAGTATCACGTCTGTCTTGGCAAAACGCTGTTTTAGAATGTCCACGGCTTCACAGTAGCAGCTTGCAGTAGCCGGAAGTCCCGCGATAGCCGATGCCGCGTCGCCGGTCAAGACGGAACGTAGATAGCTGAATCGGTCTACGTCCGTGAGTCCACTGTTGTTGTGGATCAGCTGATTGAACTGCTCCCAAAAAGGCGTCCACGATGACGGTTGGCCATCGAACTTCATGAGGTCGATTTTCGGAAGTTGGATGGTGGGCTGAGGTGTGCGTAGCACGGGTTCTGTTGGTCTTGCCGGTAGTGCATGGTTCAGGGACTCTTGTAGCTGACGTATTGGATACTTTAGTTTCGCGGAAGTTGTTGTGGCGCGATCGTTATATTCCACAACGCGGTCAAACTCATCCTCCGCTTCCGTGGCTGACAGCAGAGGGACGATGTCGGAGTCCGTCGCTCTCAAGTCGGTGTGCAGTCGGTTGAGGCGTTCATTGAGGATGCAAAGCTCCTCTTCCGTAACCCTATCTTGAGTGAGCGTTGCTTCTGCCTCGTTGATAAGGCGCGTTAATTGAGCTCTCTCGGCTTTACGCTTCAGCTTGAGGGCTTCCATGTTTGACTCCGCGGTGAGCAGCTGTAGGTCGGTATACGTCAAATCCGTAGAGGGAAAGCGATTACCTTGGGGCCATCTATGTGGTTCGTTGTTTCGACGGGTTTCGGCACCACTTGAAGGAAATCGAGCCTCCCTATGAATAGAAAAAGGGGTTTATTTACGATAAACCGTAGCCCGACTCCGGGGGTAGCTGCTGCAGCGCGTGAATCGATGCCAGCGATAGTTCGTCGTCTTCCTCTTTGTCGCGCTTTCTTCAACACCCTCCCCGTGTAGGAAGAGGCACGCAAGGCCGTATGTTGCCTGCTCGGTTGGCATGGTGTACGAGATCCCGCTTAGTTGCGGTAGGGTTTATATCGACCAAACAGGCCGGCGCATAAACGACAGAATTAGGGAGCATGAACTTTCCGTAAGAAATAAATTTTCAGCACATTTGCCTGTGCATTGTGGTTCCTGCAAGTGTGAGCCTGGGTTTTCCAGTGTATCCGTTCTTGGAAAGGGTAATGATACCTTAGGGCGTGAAATCATGGAAGCATACTGCATTAAAAAGAAGTGAGATATGTGTGTTAGCGACACATCTGTTGCTCTGCGTGGTGGTGAATTTCATTTCTTCAAATCTTTTTTCGTTTAGTCATTTTTTTTGTCATTTTTCGTCAATCTTATCGCGTGTTTTCTGACGAGCATGTGAGGCGATGTGCGCGCATGGTTTCTACGGCTATATATGTCGCTGATGTTCTGAGAATAAAGTTAGTTGCGAATGACGCCCTTTCTGTTCTGTCATTAATTTTTCTTCCATGATGGTACACTTCTTTTTGTATTTCAGTACTGAGTAGTTTTTTCTCGGGGCACAGAGCAAGTCTCTTGCTCTGTAGTCACACGTGCAATGCAAAGTGAGTTTATAAAAATATACTCGCTTGCAAGCCTCTTATAGCATATTTATTAATTTTTTCAACAGCTTCTTCACCAAGCACACCCACCAGAAGGCCCACACCACCGTCACAGGTTTCGCCAAGTGATGGTAAGTGCAAAAAAAAGAAGAGAATTATTGCAAAGTACACATCCTGCATCTGCAGGAAGGAAGGAAAACGAGAGAGGAAAGGCAGGGATGTTAACCAGTAGTCGATGTTTCCCTGATAGCTATGGATGCATATGCCTGCGTAATATTGTCACAACTGATAATGTTGACAAAACTTCGCATATAGTTCGGGGCCTGCAACCAGTGGTTTAGTTCACACAATTATTTATACTTCAAATATAAGGTGGGTGCAGCTGGCCTTACAAAGCTTGCACTGAAAATCGTGCTGTCCAATTTGTTGTGGTGCGTGTAGCTCAATGAGACAGGCCAGCAGAATATGATGCACAAGGTGTGCATTCATGTAAATGTGGCTTATGTAGCCTGGACAACTATTCATGAGATGAGCCATACAAAATGCTCTACTTATATGACATGGCAGCACACGGTGGTCCATCAATTAGTAGACCTGTGATTGCACCCTGATAGCTTACTCGTGATTTTTTTTTTCTCTACAACACTGATGAAAGCCTATACCTATGCATTCTTCCATGTCTTTTTTTTTCAGCTGATCCTGCTCCGAGCGGCCTGCAATCTTCCAAGAAGGTCAGCAGCGTGGAGCAGACGCACGAAACACCAAAAAGTGGGCGAAGAAAACGCAGCTCTGTGCACACCCCTCGCACAAAAAAGAAGCTGTTAACACTCCACTCTCGAAGTGAAGGTACCGCAAGGCACTCGGTAGGATGAAAGAAGGCACGAGGCGAAGCGAGTAACGCAGCAGGAGGCTTTGAATAAGCTTGAACCGGATTTGCCAAAAGACCTTTTGAACTGCTTAAAGCACAAATTAGAATTGGCACATTTCCAAAATCAAAAAAGCATTGGTCCAAACGCATGAAAAAAATTCGCTCTCAATATGTTCTTTAATTCTCCAAAGGCCTACCGCTTCCTCAGAGAACTGCTTCACTTGCCACATGTGCGAACACTCAGGCGCCGGCTGGCAGACATCCCAATGACACCTGGTATCATTCCAGGTGCCATGGATGCAATAGAATCAATCATTAAAGATTGGCATCTACAAGACAAAGCATGCTGTCTTTTATTCGATGAAATAGCCTTGAAAAGAAATTTGATGTACGATCAATCAAAAGATATAGTGATTGGCTACACAGATGATGGAAACACAAGGACTTCTCGTGTGGAAAACACAGGCCTTCTAATGGCTGTGTCTGGCATATCGAGAAGTTGGATGCAGCCAGTAGCCTTTGCAGGTGTCCCACAATGCAACGTCAGCTCTGGCAATGCACAAGATGCTATTAGATGTAATTCAGCAGCTTGAAAGGAAAAGACTTTTGGTAAAAGTGGTCATCTGTGATCAAGGGTCAAACAATGTCAGCCTGTCCAGAATGCTGATCCATTCTCTCCATGAACCATATTTTACTGTCAACAACCGCAAAGTATACTTCATGTTTGACACCACGCACCTGATAAAACGCACACGGAATAATTTGAGAAAGCATAAGCTCACAATTGGCTCTGAGGTTGTTGACTGGGCGTACATTGAAAGCCTTTACAAAAAAAAATTGTAACATAGATCAGGCCTCTAACACACCAACTGAACATCTAAAAACAAGATTGGCAAATAAGCTAAAAGAGCAACATATATACAGGACGCCCTTTGCTGTCATGAGAGTGAATTATGCCACACAAGTATTCAGTGAATCTGTTTCTGCGGCACTCCTCACTCTCATTGCCATTCAAGGGCTTCCTGTTGATGCTAAATTTACAGCTCAGTTCACCGAAAGAATGGATAAGCTTTTTGACAGCCTGAACAGTTCGACCCTGAAAAAACAGGACGACAAGTTGCGGTATGCAGTTACTGATGGGTCGGAACACCATGCTTTCCTTGAGTCGTGCATCTGTTGGATTGCCCAATGGCACTTTGGTAGTCCTCAAGACAAGCAGCCGCACACTATTAAAGGTTGGCAGATTACAGTCAAAGCCTTGTGGTTGCTGTGGGCTGATTTAAAAGAGGACTTTGATTTCACTCATCTTTTCACACTTCGATTGCAGCAAGATCCCCTAGAAAACTTTTTTTGGAATCATTCGTCAAAAACATGGCTGCAATGAGACATCAAATGTATACCAATTCGTGGCGGCTCTAAAACGTATTTGGATTGGCAAGCTCTTCAAGCTTTCTCGAGGAAACTGTGAGGTGACAACAAATGCTTTCCTCACCAACATGGAGAGTGCATCTGCTTTGTTGCCACCTAGCAGCATACCAACCACAAGCCACAGCACACAGCAGGCTTCTGATTCATCCGATCTGCAGGCGTCTTCACAAGAGGTCACCGACATGGTATATGAAAATGTCGTGTACCATGTCGCTGGCACTCTTGTGAAGAGCTTTCTTGAACTGAAGACTAGCGAGTGCACATGCGAGAGAACACTCCTTGAAGCGGACGGTGGCTCTCTCCATGGATGACACCAATTATTTGCACTACTCAAGGAAATTGGTGTACCCGAGCAACTCTTCAGTTCGATTGCAGCAACTTCTGAATCATGTCTGAATTACATAAAGGAACATTTTTCCAACGTGTGCAAAAATCTGGTGGAAAAGATGGCACTCTTGCAAGCTATTTTCTGTTCAGTTGGCTGCACTGAGAAATTAAAATATTCTGCCGCACAAGACGACATATGCACATTACATTCGTAAACAGGATCACACAAGAAACAAACTCAAGGCACAGTGCTGTCGCCAGGAAAAAACTCAGATTATCAGGTTAAATTTATCCTGTGCCTTTCTAGAACATGATTATGTAAATTTGATTTCTAGTGCAGCCTTCTGCACCCACTTCCTATCCCTTTCTTGAGATGTGTTGCACTATTTATTTTTTCTGCACATATGTACATATTTTTTTATGTATATATGTATATTTTTATGTCTATATGCATATATGTGTGTATTTATAATTCTGTTATGGTTTTATGTAATGCACTGACTACTTTTGCTCCTGCTGCGTTGCTTTTGTATTATAGAAGTTTCACCGACTCACTTTGTACTTTTCGGAAGGCTTGTGTGCCCTTATCAGCATGAGTATGATGACCAGAGGTTCTGGATTGCTTTAGTATTGTCCGCCTCGGTGGAACAGTGGCTATGGTGCTCGGCTGCTGACCCGAAGGTCGCGGGTTCGATCTCGGCCGCGGCGGTCGCACTTCGATGAAGGCGAAATGGTAGAGACCCGTGTACTGTGCGATGTCAGTGCACGTTAAAGAACACCAGATGGTCAAAATTTCCGGGGCCCTCCACTACGGCGTCTCTCATAATCATATGGTGGTTTTGGGACGTAAGACCCCAGATATTATTATTGCTTTAGTATTGGGAAATGCCAACACTTCCAAAAGGCACTGGAAAACCCTGTTCGTTTCGCTTTCTTTCTGTGTGCATGGGATGGATTGAAAGGCAATCAAACATCCACTCTCCCAAAAACCGCCAAAATTAAAATAATAGTGGCTGGTTTTATACCTGAAGCAATCTATATAAACAGTAACAGTGTGATTTATTCATAATGAACGTTGCAAAATAAGGTTGAATAATAAAAATTGTTGGTGTTTTATGTCCAAGAACCACGATATGAATATGAGGAATGCAGTAGTGGAGCGCTCCAGAAATTTTGAGCGCCTGGGGTTTTTTTAACGTGCACCTAAATCTAAGCAGAGGGGCCTCAAGCATACTGCCTCCATTGATATCCAGCTGGGATTCACTCCCGCTACGTTCGGTTGAGCAGTTGAGCACCATAACCATTAGACCACTGCGATGGGCCATGAAGGTTGAAGCATGCATGGATTCAGGTGCTCACAAAGTGTGAAAGATTTTCATCACCCAAGGGCTCTATGTCATTTTTAATTCGCAAACTTCTGGTCATGACTGTTGTGCCACTACAAAAAACAAACGGTGTCAGCTATTCACAGGCATAAAAGATACACTGATGAAGTGTTCAGCTTTGTAAGGATTCCAGAGGGGTGTGTGCAGAAGCTGCGATTCGGTTGACATGCATGTTAGTTTGAAACAGAAGCATGCATCCGCACTCACTGAAACTATGCAATGTACTGTTTGTGCAGAGCGACTTTGTTACTTGCTTTTTAACTAAAGTTTGCAAACTGACGTTCCACTTCCTAAACCAATGAATGACAAGGGATGCAGTTCTAGTTACTGGCACATTATGATCAAACTATGCAGCATTCCCGTACTGCAATTTAAGTACTGGTCATAAAATCTGACATTGTGATGGATCCAACATGATGGCTGGAAGAAAAATAATAGGGAAACTGCGTTCAACTTTGCGCTTTACGCTGCTTATTTCTTTCATAATATGCTTATATTCGTGTATATTTCATGTTACCTTGAGCGTTTCCCACAACTTCGAACTTAACTAATGACCTGTGATCATTCCTATTGTGCACCAGTCACAACCACAATGTTTCCACGAATTTCAAAGGTGACCTCTTTATTAATAAAATTTAGGCCGTCACGTGTCCTGTTCACATCACGTGAGCCTGTAACACACTTACCTGGAGGAACACATGACCAGGGATAGCCGAGCCGAATGGTAGATTTGTCTCATGGCTTTTACAAAATAATACGCTGTAGCACTCAGTATATTATGCCATTGATCTACTTATGCACTATGGGTTCATCTACATGAGCCAAAGGCTATGACTGTTAGCTGCACTTTCTGTGCACATATATTAATAGCCACAGATATGTACTTCAATGCTATGCAAAAGGCTATGAAACTACGCAGGGCAAACAGAAGGAAGCTCAGGAAAAGGCGTTTCTCATGTACCATTTGTTTTCTTCCGAATGCGTTGCGTCATTATCTTTCGCACAGTATGAACCAACTATTCCAACAACTTGTTAAGCTATGTTTCAATGCGCGGAAATGTTTTGATTCGTGTTGTTAATCTTAATCTGCACAATTCGTATGCGAACACTTATATATGCTGATGTAACGTTTCTTTATATGCTCACCCTATTTTTATGGTCGTACTATGCGTTTTTGTAACATATTTATATTGTACGCGTGCTCCATGTACGCATTCCTGTATTCAGGAATGCGTACATGGAGCACGCAGCAGTTTTTCGAAGCTTTCGTTTTTTTTTTTGTGTGTGTGTGGTTATCACTGATATTATAGCCCTGCTATTGCCTAAGTCGGTAGCTATTACCGTTTCCTGCAATAAAATGTCACGTGAAGAAAATTATTAGCCCTTTTTGCTTCTCGAGCGAGCGCCAAAAGCGGCTGCTAAGCAGCCGCGACGACGCCGCTCGCCACCATTCGTCACGCTTCCACAGCGGCTACAACGAAGCAGGAAAACAAATACACACATCATGTACACTGTCGTCCTTTATGAAAGGGAACACGCGAGCGCGTGGCCTGCGCTCCGCGGCGGCTGCCTACAGCGCCATGAACCGACAGCAGAAGAAAGCGCGTCCGCTTTTGGCGGCATCGCCCGTTGCGAGACGAAAGCGGGGGCGTAATCTAGCAGCGCTTGTTCAACGGCTATCACTCGTTATTTTGTTTGCGAACAGATGACGCCAAAAGCAGACATCCTTTCTTCAGTTGTCGGATGATGGCGCTGTAGGCAGCCGCCGTAGAGCGCACGACACGCGCTCGCGTGTTACCTTTCATAAAGGACGACAGTGTACGTACATCGACAATAACGTGGGCAGACTGTGCAGCAGAAATTAGTACGCCAAACGCTTGAACCGACGTCGCGGCCGAGGGGCCGGCGGCACCGCAAGCGAGCAAGCGACCGCAAACGGGCGCGGCCATATTAGATTTTTCTTTTTGGATTGGCTGGCCTCCTTATGATTTTGGCAATCCAGTCAAGTGCTGCTGCTCCCAGGCGCCGCTACCATCGCCGGAAACGGAAAAGTCGTCCCCATTGGCTCTATGGGTATGTCACTCCACTGACAATAGCTTTTTTTTTCATCGGAAATTTTGTTACAGATAAAGCGCAATGGCGCTGAATGCATTTATTTTCGTCATACTGGCTGGTACTCCTGGATCATCGTTATGCTACGCAAGTCAAGAAAATTTACGATGATGCTGCTGAAGTTTCTTTTGTATTTGTAAGTTGAAACGACAGCGTATTTCGAAAACGTCTCTTCAGCATGCCTAAAGGGCGACACAAAGGCCATTTTTCCTTTACCTAGGGCATATTCGATCACTTCACTTAACGTATCCGCGACCACTATTGCTGTAGAGACGTACTGCCCATCTATGGGTTGAGCTTAATGGCATGCTAAGGTGTTTTGTGTTATGCGGACTACATACAGGGCTACCCGTTCAACCCTTGCCTGACGGAGCCTCAGTACCGGGAGATGGAGATAAAAGTGGTGTCGACACTTACCTCTCTAGAAGACGAGTTGAGCGGCACCTACTACCCTCTCACGGGCATGGACAAGAAAGTGCAGCAGCAGCTCATCGACGACCACTTCCTGTTCAAGGAGGGCGACCGCTTCCTGCAGGCGGCCAACGCCTGTCGCTTCTGGCCAACCGGACGAGGCATCTACCACAACGACGCCAAGACCTTCCTGGTGTGGGTCAACGAGGAGGACCACTTGCGCATCATCTCCATGCAGAAGGGCGGCAATATCAGAGATGTACGTTCAAATTTTCTTGCATTTTGGGTTCCCTTCTCCCTCAAGCTAGGGTATCATAAGGGAAGCCTGGAAAAACCATCTACAGATTGGCTTGTACTTATGCGAAGCGAAAGAGAATGTTGCCACACATGTGCCGATTTCTGTTTTACATGGCCTGCATGAAGCAGAACAGCCCTTTTCTTTGCCCTAGTTTCCGCGTTGAATTGTACATAATCCCACAATAACTGGCTTTTAAGAATCAATCTGAGCACGATATTCGTCATGCGCACTTACACTCAGTTAAGCCAACATTTCATTTCCTTTTTGCTTACTATGGTTTGGCCGTCGAAAAAGTGTAGCCTTGTTAGACTTATCCTCGTAACATCGCTGAAGCTGTGCATTACATGAAACGTTTAGAAGAATTGATCGCAGGGCGAGTTGGTATTCCATGACTACGAAGAACTGCGCGAAATTAATTGGCACAAGGAAGGCTTGTGCGTGTGCCTTCCTTGTGCCAGTTTATTTCGCGCAGTTCTTCGTAGTCATGAAACGATGTCATGCGCTTCAGTATCAACTGAATATATCTACACGGGTTCCGCTAATACGAACACCCTTTGGCCCTCGACATTTGCATATGTGGTGACGTTGAGGCTAACCCCGGCCCTTCTGAGAAGGAAATATTGATGGAACTTCTTGCCGGTCAAACTTCTTTAAAAACAGCTATTCATGATGTACAGGTGTCTCAGCAGGAAATTAGCAAGCAAGTCAGCTCATTAACTGATCGTGTTGATGGGTTAGAGCGACAACTGAGCAATTTGGGTGTGATTACTAAACGGGTTCAGGAAATGGACACTGCAATATCTGCTGTAAGAGCAGATCTTGCCTCCGTTGCTGACAAAGTAGATGACCTAGAAAATCGTAGTCGGAGAAATAATTTAGTCATTTACGGACTTGATGAACCAAGCAATGAAACTTCTCAGGATCTTGAAGAGAGAGTAACAAATTTGTTCCACAGCAAACTGTCAGTTTCTGTGGTGAATATAGAAAGATGTCATCGAATTGGAAAACGGAGTGTTAACCATGCCAGACCTATCATGCTTAGGTTACTCGACTACCGCGAAAAAATGTCTATTTTAAAGTCTTCCCTCAAGTTGAAGGGTACAACTGTCTCAATATCGGAAGATTTCTCACTTAGAGTTAGAGAGATTCGAAAGAAGCTTTGGAACAGTTCTACTCAAGAAAGAAATAATGGCTCAAAAGTAAAACTCGTGCACAATAAACTGAGTGTAGACGGCGTTTTCTTTGGTTGGGATGAAAGCAAAGGTGCACGTGTTCAACTAAAGAAAAATCAAAAATGACGTTGTACGCCAAAGCCGCAGGAGCTTAATATACTTAACGTGAACTGCCGGAGTGTTGCTAACAAAGACGCTGAACTAGAGGGAATGCTAATGACCTATAACCCTGAAGTAGTTTTTCTTACGCAGACATGGTTAAATGATTCCATAAAAGATAGCGAGTTTGTTCCTCGTGGATACAACGTGCACAGGAAAGATCGAGGGAGCAAAGGTGGGGGTGTGGCTTAATTATACAAAGAACGTTTTAAAATTCTGACGATGCCAGACATACCTAACATTGAGGGCATATTTTGTAAAGCGTATCATGGCTCTGTTAGATATGTACTGGGGGCACTTTACCGACCATCTAATTCCTCTCCCGATTTCTTCGCTCATTTGCAAAGTTACCTGATTGATCATGTGAAGCCAGGTGATCGACTAATTCTAGGCGGAGATTTCAATATGCCAAAAGTGGATTGGTCAACCTTCACACCGAATGTTTCTAATGATAAGCTACAGGAAGGGCTGTTTGATTTAATTTTTTCTTTTGATCTGCGGCAAGTGGTCGAGGGTTTCACAAGAATACATGGCAACTGCTGCTCCATTCTCGATCTGTTTTTTTCTAAGTGGATCTATTGCGGGGCAAGCAAAATGCGAAGTACTGCCTGGAATTTCCGATCACTCCGCTGTGTTGTTAACCCTTTCGGGCATCTCTGTGAATAAGTTTGTTGATGTCACTTCCGTGCCGAACTTCTCTCGCGCAGATGATGTTGCCATATTAGATATGCTTTCGTTTAGTTTTGACTCGTTCCAGGGCAGTAGCGCAGACATACATATACTTTGGAATCAATTTAAAGATCTTGTTAATGATTGCATAAATCACTTTGTTCCGTGTATGTTAAAGAAAAGGCAAATCTCCTTGGATTTCTCGTGACACTTTGCAATTAAAGAGACGATTGAAACGCCTGAAGAAGAAAAGAGGTACTGCAAGAGATTTGGACGTTTTACTCGCTGAAATTTCCGAGCTTTCTTCCGAACTAAAAACGAAAGTTTCGTCGGACAAGCAACGCTACTTTGGGGAGAAGCTTCCACGATTTATCTCAACGTCGCCTGAAAATTCTGGAGGCTCGTTTCTCCTAGTAAACAAATTAATGATGCTTTAATTGTAAATGGGGTATTGAGTGATGATAGTGCGGTGATAGCAGATGCATTTAACTTACACTTTAAATCTGTGTTCACACGTGACAATGATGCATTACCATACTTTCATGCTTCATACCCCCCTATGTCTGACGTTACTATTGATGAAAATGGAATACTTAACATGCTTCTTAAGATTGATATTAAGAAATCACCCGGCCCTGATGGTCTGCCAAATGAATTCCTCAAGCGATATGCGCCATGGGTCTCTAAATATGTGTGTGTACTATTTTCTAAATCACTAACTGAAGGCGACATACCGATCGACTGGACAACGGCAGCAGTGAAGCCCATTTTCAAAAATGGTAATAAGCAGCATATCGTGAACTACCGTCCTATCTCGCTGATTTCAACATCATGTAAACTCCTGGAGCATATAATACATAACCACATTAGTGATTTCCTTTCAAAAAATAAAATATTGTCATGCAATCAACATGGTTTCAGAAAAGGGTTCTCGACATGTACTCAACTAGTAACTACTGTACACGATTTCTCTAAGGCAATAAATTCAGGTAAGCAGGTGGATGCAATTTTCATGGACTTTGCAAAAGCCTTTGACAAAGTTTTCCACAAAAAGCTGCTCCACAAACTTGTTGTCACTCTGGGTAATACTAAAATTGTCACTTGGCTATCTGCGTATCTTTCAAACCGACAACAATATGTTTCCTTTAAAAACCACGCCTCTCAGATGCTTCCCGTTGACTCTGGCGTTCCGCAGGGTTCAGTACTCGGGCCACTTTTGTTTCTTGTTTTTTATAAATGATATTGTTAACGACATCCCCGTGAAAATTAAACTGTATGCGGATGATTGCGTAATGTATTCAGAAATTGATAGTGTCAGCGACCAGATACGACTAAACGAAGCCTTTAAAAGAATAGTAAAATGGTGTGATGATTGGCAGATGGCTATCAACTTTGAGAAAACAGTTTTTATGAAAATTTCGCGCAAGCGTAGCAATCTGCATTTTCAGTATTCGGCACGCAATGTCTTGCTCTCTGAAGTTGACCACATAAAATATCTTGGTATTTGGATTTGTAAAGATCTCAGATGGAACAAACACATCAATACTATGTATAATTCTGCCAATCAAAAGCTTTTCTTCCTCAGGCGGGCCTTGAGATTGACAACACCCGATGTTCGCCTTCTCGGATTTAACGCAATTGTGCAGCCTGTACTAGATTACGCATCCATAATTTGGTATCCTTTCACCAAAAAAGACATTGATAAAGTAGAAGGCATTCAAAAGCGGGCGGTTCGATATATATACAACAGCTTTGGACGCACTTCGATGACAGCCTTGCTAAAAAGAGCCAACCTACCAACCTTGACGCAAAGAAATCGTGTTCTCAGATTAAAGTTTTTGTTTCAGCTAATTAAGGGACACTACAGCGTAGATATTGCCGAGACCATCTCCTTTTCAACAGGTTATGCTACAAGACAGCGACATGCACTAACAATCACCCCCTTCACTATCCGCAACAACTGCTTTAAGTACTCATTTTTTCCTAGGGTCATAAGCGAATGGAATCAACTGTCCAACGATGTGGTATTGCAGCCATCCCTGAATTTGTTCATGTCCCATATTGTGTAACTTACTTATTTTCCTTTTGGTTGTGTTAACAGTTGTACTGGATGCGTTGTTTGAATGGTACTTGAAGCGTATTTTATTTTATATCTGCATCGTCTTTGTACCACATGTACTTTTTTTTCTTTCTTCTTTCGTTTTTACTGTTTCGTTTGACCTACTAGTCGTATCATATCTTTGTACCCATCCTGCGAAAATCCCTTAATGGGGTTTCAGTATTTGTAAATAAATAAATAAATATCAGCATAAGAATATGACAGGGCATTAGAAGATTGATGATGAGACGCGCTATAGCGACGAATGGGGCATCTGATTCTAGAGAGCGAATAAATAGATGTATGCGAAGAAAAGCGTGATATAACACAGATTTGACCGTTTAGGTTACGTTTTCTAATACATTTTGTCATTTAGTACCAGCGCATACTTCTAAGTCATATTGATTCCATCATGGTTAAGTTGCCTACGCAGAGTAACCTTAGCTTTTATTCAAACGCATTCTATATTACTATGAGAAAGTGTTCAAACTTGGCAAGTTGCACCAATCATGCTATGCGTACCTATTGCCTCCACAATTTTTATGCATTAACTAAACGTTTAAGCACGCTTTACTCAGAAACTCTCTATATCGACCTAAGCTGTTCCAGTATTAAAGGGGCATTAAAGGTAAATATGAAGTCGACGTGCATTGATGAAATAGCATTCCACAAACTTCTTAGAGCTTGTTCCATGCCTAGGAAATGCTTAGTTTGAAAGAAAATCATGTTGTAGTGGTCGGCATACCATTGCCGCAATTCAAACCAACCGCCTCCGGAAAGGGCCTTCTGACGTAAATTTCGCCATGAGCACACTACCTGACAACCTGAGCTGCCGCGAAGACGAGCAAGCGGCATCAGCGGTTCACAGCCCGTAAGAAAACATAACATGCGTCGTCTTCAAGGTTAAAGTTAGTTTGTGTGAATCAGACTGAAGTGCAAAAGTTTCATTTTATTCTGTCTTGAAATGTAATGTAATGTTCTTTTCGGTCATGGTTACTTTGACTTCTTGTCATATATTGTAGTGAGGTGTTACAACGTCCTCAAGATTTAGTTGCAAATTATCCCATTGTGCCGCAAATTGTGCGCCAGATTTTCCTTAATTTGTCGATGACTACTGTACTACTTTGTGTAATTTTGACGTTTTATACGCCCTCAAGCACTGACCTTCCACTCTGACGTGAAATGATATCTGCCATTGGGGTCCCTTTCACATTATGTTTTCGTTTTATGTTGTGTAACCTCTAGCCTCATATCGCCACTGCGAGTAGCTCACCATTTCAACATGACATAACTCCGTATAAACATCAGCTTGCCTTTACCTGTCCCAGCATGGGGCTTGGTGGCAATATTGATGCGTTTTCAATATCTATAGCTGTAACATTTATTTGGCGCTGCTGCTGCTAACGCGGTCGTCGCTTCTCGCTGTAAATCCCTGGTTCACGTCCGGCCGGTGACTACGCAGGTATTCTCTCGGCTTGTGAAGGCCGTCAAGGCCATCGAGAAGAAGCTGCCCTTCTCGCGAGATGATCGCTTCGGTTACCTGACCTTCTGCCCGACCAACCTGGGCACCACCATTCGGGCCAGTGTGCACATCAAGATCCCCAAGCTATCGTCCAACATGTCCAAGCTGGAGGAGGTCGCGGCTAAATACGAGCTGCAGATTCGAGGCAAGTAACACGGACACCTTAAATATCATCACTTCATTCTTTCAGTTCCATTAATACGGCCTTTACAAGCCTTTCCTTAATATTTGTAAAAATCATTACCCGAGTAAGTAAACATTAAAACAACGAAGTTTATGCAGTTCAGCCGGACCATAACGAAAAATTATTCATTTAAGTATTCAGGTTTTCGTCGTAGTGCCGAACGGAAGGCGACAAGTTCTCGTCACCATTAGAAAAAAACGCGATAGAAATCTAGCGTAGGTGACACTCTAACGAAGACAAAGACAAAACAGGTTTCATTGATATTTTTTGTTGATTATCTTAAAGAGCTGTACTTATTGCCTGATAACATTGCCTGATAAGTGGCCTCCAGGAATTATTGCGAAGTAATGAAATTCTCCCTAATTCAGCGGCCAAACCGAAACCGTAACGCGGAAGAGTGCAACTGCCATATTCGTCTGAGACGTCCACAATGAGTGAACGTCATTATATCAACTATCAACCGACTTCTTGGTGTGAGTATGTGGGCTGCGCTTGCAGTAGTAGCACGCATGACGCATATACGTTCACGAACGGGGAAGAAGTGCACCTCTGTAACCGTTGTCTTGAACAGTGACGTGATTCTAGTCGTCTGCTTGTTGCGCTCATCGGTGCTTGGGTTTCGGTTTCGCCATTGAATTTGCCTCAATTTCACTCCATAATAATTAATAGAGGCCGCTTTTTCCAAATCTCAAAGCTGAAATGGGTTGTTCGCATGAAGGACTTTAATTCTCCGATTGGACTTAACCTCCTAACTCCGCTAATTAAAAAGTTAATTAATTTAACTTTCGTAATTGCTGTCCCAAATCATGTCTTCAACTATCTTAAGATGTCTGCCGCTACAGAAAAAGCAATTGTGAAGACAGCGAGCAAATACCACATTTTGCTCATTTTTAAAAAATAGTGGACACATTTCTTGAAACACCCTGTATATCCTAAATGGTGTATGCTGCCTACATGAAAAAGTTATATTCCTGTTTTTTCTAGGCAACAATCTCTAAGTATTCTTTACGCATAGAGGAATACAAGCAGGATGCTAGGAATGTACATAGCTTTCATGCACTCTTTTTACTTCACCCTCGCTAACAAATATTAGCGAAGTGCTATGTACTGTGGACTCATGAACGTCCAAAGCTCATCACCTCAAGTCGCATGAGGTTATTCAACTTCAAGTAGGTATATCAATGGTTTAAATAGCTACAACAGGTTTCACATAATATTCATAAAACCCTAAGTCAGCCTTTAAGGAAGGGCGCCACCTGTACTAAATGTAAAATGGAAAAAACCGTGGCACTCATATTAGTGTACCACTGTGTAACAAAGGAAAGTATACTGAATTTTTCGCAAAGGTCGCTTAAAGTAAAATTTATACTGACCAGTGATATTGTGCTCCTTTAAGTTGACACCGCTTTCAGTGCCATCTCTGTTTTATATTCGCTGACTTAGAACTAATGTGGAGGGCGAAAAAATGAACTATTCATAGATCAAGAACAAAAAACGAGTTGTTACATTCTCTATGCCTTCATAAGGTGTAGGAACTTATAGGAAAAGAAATCATTGTCATTTGTTTAGAAGTTGCACGAGGCTGAAGTAGTAACATAAAACCTACATAACTCAAAAGAAAATAATCAGTGTGGAGACCATATTCGTGAAAGGTACAGAAGTGCGTCGCTAATTTTACGCTCTCTTGTAACTGAATCTTGGAACTGCACCCCACGTTTACAGGAATAATAGTCAGGATGGGGCTGGAATAATAGTCAGGATGGGGGAATTAGATGCACGAGAATTAAAGCTGACGTCCATGAGGTGCCCATGGGTTCCAAACACAAATTGTAGTTGCAGTTGTCGCTGAAGAAGAATGCTTGGCGTAGAATAATAGAGCTGAGCTAGTTGGTACACATTCATTCTAAAAGAACCAAGGCGTGTAAACACGGACAAAAGAAGAAAGTCAAGACACCACAAACGCCTAACAACTGAAGAAGCGCACAACGGCGGAAAAGAGACACCTATCAAACATAGAAAAAAAACCTATCAAGCTTTCTCTGATAAGTTTCATAGGTTCGCATATTGCATGGGTATGCGCAGCTAAGTTTTCGTGCGTTCTTTCTTTTCCGCCGTTGTGCGCTTTTTCAGTTGTAGTGGGCGTTTGTGCTGTCCTGACTTCCTTCTTGTGTCCGTGTTTCCACGCCCTGTTTCTTTTAGAATGAATGATTTGCGGCCCATATACGCTCCTCGTGTTGCCATCAACTACAGTTATCCCAACGGTCACATGCAACATTGGTTACTACTGTAAGCTACGAACCGTGATACAACACTCCTCGCGGGAACTACTGACTGTCCGGAATGCTAATGGAACCTTTCCTTGTTCTATTCTCTGCTACGTAAGCACGGCGTGGCTCAAGAGTCACATAAGGGCGTATTTTTTATTAGCAATAGTAATTTGTTTCCAAATGCTCGTCTCAGTGAAATGCATCTCGCGTGCACGGTTTTTTAAATGTAAGCAGAATTCAAGCGCACATCACTCCTACGTAGTGAGAACAGGAATAATTTGTTGCGAAGCAAAGTGCATCAGAGCGATCCGACAATCTTCAAATTTTAAGAGATGGCTCTTACAACGAAACGTGAAATCTGTGACAGTAATAGCGGCTGTGAACTCGTTTCTGTGACAATCGTTAATCCTTCCGTGTGAGCACTTCCAGTTTCGAGGGTAACTCCTAAGGCTCTGTCCGTACTTAAGGTTTCTGGGCTTTCATTTGCTGAAAGTATCGTTGCCCATTCGCCGTATAACGAAATAAAATGCCCTGAGGCAGACTGGAAACTTCTTCAACAGATATCTCGAAGACCGACATAGCAGAGTGAAAACACGCTGGTTGCAATCTTGCTTCAGTTCCTCGTGCCATTTTAAAGGGTGTAGGTGTCGCTGTGCGAATCTCGGGGACACGGGTTCGATTGCCAACCACTGCAGCCGCATTTTGATGGGCACGAAATGCAAGAAAGCGCCGTGTACTTTCACTTAGGCGCCGCTTAGTGAAACCCAAATGCAAAAATTAATCAGGAAGGCCCCACAACGCCATGCCTCGTGAGTTTTCGCATGTCAAGTCGAACAAATTAATATCAGCGTGATTTAGTCAAAACTTGTGAGTATACTAAATACGTACAGCAGCATCCACAGCAGCCGTAGCACTAACCTTTACTTTTCGCAGCCACCGCATCATGTGGGGAGAATCCCACATAAAATCTTTTCCCTGGAAGCGTATCAGTTAGCGACAGTAGATGCTTATAAAAAAGGTAGGAAATAACGCGAAATGTTTGAGGCGCTTACAAAGGCACAGACAACAAAGCGCTTCTGTTATCTATCTTTGTGGGCGTATCGCACATTTCGCGCTCTACTGGTCTTTTAAAACATTTTTTTTTCATGAACTCATGCTCCACGCACGTCTGGTAACGCGCTGCT
Organism: Rhipicephalus appendiculatus; assembly: GCA_030522465.1. Taxonomy (NCBI): domain Eukaryota; kingdom Metazoa; phylum Arthropoda; class Arachnida; order Ixodida; family Ixodidae; genus Rhipicephalus; species Rhipicephalus appendiculatus. The sequence goes on along the minus strand of JALIZH010023509.1, from coordinate 1,080 downwards.
TCCTTATTTTTTTTATGCCATTGTAATCATGCAGAGCGCGCAGTTTACAAGTACAGGAAGTTGAGCTAGCTGATAGGCACTTATCGTGGAAACGTTTAAGGTGCACCTAGACGGACGCGTTCAAAATGTAGGAGAAATAGGCCGCACGTGTGTTCACTGTTTCCCTTCTCTTGTATGTCAGGCTTCTACTACGAAAGTAGCGACTACTCAATTACGAAATTGTCAGTCGTCCGGATGTCGTGTTGGCGACAGCATTACATGCACATGTGAAGAAAGACACGAATAGAAGCGTGATTCTTTTTAAAGACGATAGTCTTTCTTGGGATACTTAAACGGAGAAATTTTGGTCTGTCTGTCTGTTTCTCTGTTTGTCGGCACGTCGCACGATTCAGCTAGCTGGCCAAAGTTTAAGCCCCTGCCTTACGACCTCCAATCTTTACTGAAGAGCATGTGTTCATACGGGTGAGCGTGGGCAATTAAAAATCAAATATTACGCATATCTGAGGCACATCATCAATACCTTAGTACTATTCACAGTGTTCCTTTAAAACAAAATCTATAGATACGTAATTTTAAAGATCCTAGTGTTTATTACGCGGCGCTGCTGTGTACAAAACAAGTCTCCGCCCAGAGATTTAACTTCGACGCTGTAGTGCTGCCACCTGGCAGCAGCATAGTTCAACACAAGCCGATGTTCCCCGATAGCGCTGCAGATGGCGTCCTCTTCTGTTTTATCAATGCCAGCCAGATGCGGCTGATTCAACGTAGAAAAGCGCTGTCTCAGGCAAGGCAAAACATATATGGCCGATTGATGAAATACGATCCACTCAACAAGACATGATCAGAGAACGCAGAGAAAAGACCGACGACCAAATTTCAGCGGAGAAGCGCCGGCGTCCGTCTCAAGCGTGCCCGGGAACCGTCCGAAAAACGAGCCCGGCGGCTAGCCCAGGTATTAAATTGTGGTACTCATGCAACACGGTCGGCACAAGACTATCGTCTTTCGACGACATTTGCAGCGCAGCACGCAGATACGCGGCCAATTTTTTTACCGTTGCCAACTAAAGGCCTGCCATCTTC
>JALIZH010023508.1:0-95231 GCA_030522465.1 Rhipicephalus appendiculatus | reverse complement strand
ATGCCAAGGATCTTGCTCAATGCACCTACCCTAATAACTTTCACCCAATATTTTGTTCCTTCACAGGTGACTTTTACTTCCAGAAATATGCTCGGGTTATGACATGAAACATTATTTTATCTTGAATTGTCTTGGCACCTGTAGGACCTTGGTGATGTAAGGCATCCTTTACCCTTCCTTCTTTTACACATTTGGGACCTCAGAATCGAACAGGTCCTTATCGCATATTATTAGCTACCTCCTTCTATGGCTAGGGATATGGCTGAGCTGAGCTGTGACGCATGTTCCACAAGAAGCTGAGAATGAAAAGTGTTGCTATGGCAGCGAGTTCCACACTGTTGCAGTACCAAATGTACTTTCTTTCGGGGCTTTGTCCCTTGGCCACAGTGACGTGAAGGTTGCCGATGCCTTGCAGGAGTTTCTTATGGATCAAAGAGATTGTGCTCACAGAATCAATTTATACCCCCTTTTTTTATTTTCCAAATTCCTTCATCTTTTTGTTCAAATTGCCTGCCTCAGCATTTATATGCGCTCTTTTTTATTCATCTATTTTTAATATTTTCAATTTTTGTTTCATTATTACTTCTTTCATCTTTGAATAGACAAAATCTAGCTTAATATTGAGTTCCCTTTTAAAACTACCCAGTTCATGGCCAATCCCCCCAGTGTGGGTGTGTGCCATGGTTTCAAAGGAATAGTAGTAGTAGTGGCACTGCTACTACTATTCCTATGCATGGGCACTGGAAACTGACACTCACTTTTTGTTCTTTCCGCATAGAAGAGTGTGCACGCGCAGCCGGCACCCCATCACTCGTGCCATCAACATGCAGCGTGTGCCAGGGATTGCCTGGCAGCAAGCCATCCGAAGACAGTGATGCATCTGTGTCTGTAGAAACATAAGGCATGTTGGCTGGCTCCTACTACCCATGGAGCATGCAGTAATGGGGACTGTTGAAAGGAATGCTGTATTAAATTGTACAGGCAAAGAGAAGTTAAGACTCACTGAAAAGGTCAATTTTAATGAACACAAGACATCTGGTAAGCCAGAAAGGGCACAAAAATGAGAGACGACACATCAGCACCAAAACTTTCAAATCTTCTCATGCAAACCACCTCTGATGTTAACTTGCACACTTATTGTTCACAAATGCATTCACTGAGAGAGCACATAAACTCGCTCAATAGGAGCACCCCACGCCCGCCCTGTGAGATATGGCAACACTGAAAATTCTTCAACTACGTGACATGCATATCTAAAATGAGGTCATGCAGTTAGATGCATCAACTATTCAAGTTTCTTTGGATTGCACTGAGGCGAACTAGGCACCGCATGCTTGAACTGCCACATACTATAATTAACCATTTTGTGAAATATAACTACGAAGTTTTACAAAGAGCCCAAGGAACGATAACTAGTGTGCTATGAGAATTTCCTACAAGCAAAACGCAACCAAGCCATGAAAGAATACTAGAAAACTTATGAGTTTATTCTGTTGCACAGTGTATGAGATGCAATTACAAGACACCTTGGCTCTCACTTTCTTTGCTGGTAATTAACATTTTCTTCTGAATAAACAAAGTAGGCATTTAAAAATAGCTATAAATTTAGGACTGGCTTGCCATTGCATTTACGTGTTTTGTATGAGAAACCTTGTCACTAAAGCACAGCCAAGTGGTGCGGCGAAGCATCGTTAGGGAATACAGGACAATGCAACAAAAAAACAATGAATAGTATAAAGAAGTAAGAAGCAACAGATTGAGCGCTAGTGTGCTGCTCCCTATTACTTATTTTATAAATATGTGCTGCCTTGTAACGCTAACATGTATTTCCTAATCATCAGTTAACTGGCCCTGATACAAATTTTACCGAAGTAAAATTGTATGTAAGTTGCTGCACCTAAGAGTGAGAAGGGTTACGGCAGTTACTCTTGAATTTCAACAACTTATGCTGTCTTTCTTTAGACAAAAAAAAATCCTGAACAGTAGACAGGTGCATGATACAAATGGTACACTGGCAGAGAAGGTAATAAACCATTATTGAAAGGAAGTCACAACAGTTCACATTTTATAAAGGCACGATGAGATCGCATAGTATGCCAACAAATTTATCCCTGTGCTTAAGGAAAGAAATTAGGCCATCTATTTAAAAAGCAGTGCAAGGCCTCTCAGCTTGCACTGCTTATGCCCTCTCTTATTACCAATATAGAGCATTTCTCAGAAAATTTGTGCACACTACTTGAGCATCAAAAATCACATTGCGCACTTTTCCTGTGTGAAAAAAAACTTCAGCATAAACAGCACGGCAGGGTTCGTGTAGAGAACGAAACCATGTGAAATCAATTCATTGTGCATGGCAGGTGAGAAGTGAGAAAACAACAGAGGGCGTAGGAATGCAATGTAAAAGTCTTCTAGCAGACAGATCAAAACTGATGCTGCCTGTGTATGATCAAACTGGCAGCGTCCATCCAAGCGATCTCTCCTTTGCCTTACAAAGGAAAGCAATAGAACATGGGCACTGTGCTGACTGCTGTCTAATGAAGAATTCGCTTATCTTTGTCATTGGGCACATGTTATACATTGTGGACAGGCTTAAATGTAAACATATTTGACAGAGATGATGACAGGCTGCTTTCAGGCAGACCCTCAACAAGTTGAAACGGGAGTGTAATTGAGAAAGGGCAGTCTTTGTTCATAGAGAACTGTCACATTACAGAAAACTGTCGCAGGCAGACGATGATCTGAAGTGGGGGGCGGGGCAGGCAGGTGCTGTCGAATTGCCATTTTGTGCTCTGTATGCCAATGGCAAAAAAAATTTCGGGGGCGTAGGGGGGGCACGGGCCCGGTGTGCCACCCCCTGGCTATGCCACCGCACCGTACCATGATTTTTCATTAAAAGTTGCATGCTCAGCACACCATATGCAAACAATCACATCAATCATATGTCTTATCAACTGCCTATACCTTGAGAATTTTAGCACTTGAAAGACACAGTTGGCACTAACAATGTAGTACACTCTGGCTTAGCTCTTTAAGCCCCAATTCCAAGCTGTGCTCATCTTATGTACCTGTATTTGAGAATCAGATTCTGGGGCTTTACATGGAAAAACCATGACACAGCTGTCGGGTTAGACCACTTTACATTTTTTTAACGTTCCATGATTCAAGAAGTTTCTGAAGAATTTTTCAATATTGAAAAAGTTAAATCTAAGCATTTGTGTTCAGCAGATACAGAAGCATCAGCATCTGCCCTTGACCAATTCATTAGCTGTTTTTCCACAATCCTAAGAACTCTTCATTTTTACTTTATAAAAAGCAAGTTTGCAGATTCCATTTGCAACCATGCAGTGTTGTTTGTTCTCAACGGTGCAGCAAGTCACATGCGCCACATTCTGGAAAAACAAAGAAAGCACAGGTATTAGGGATTTCAATCATTCGGTACAATTTCAACAAATTTGTACATATTCTACAACTCCAACAACCATACATTGTCCATGTTCTCTTGCAATTAAACATCAGCGCAACTTTTAATAATTGTAAGTTGTTTTTGCTGCACCTTACTTCTGCAAGAACACCCCAACTAAAACGGGAGATTATAAAAAAACATGAGTTTGCAATGAAAAGTTCTTGACGCTTTAAAAGTGATGATTAGAGCCATACTCAAAGGCAATGTTTAACCACAGATGTCACAAAACTTATTAATGTATTTCAGACAAATTGGAGATGAGCGAACTTCACTAACAACTTATCATTGCTTAGATACACGATCACCACTTATGACAATGCGACAACTGATAGTATTGTCACGTGGGTGTGACGTCGACGAAGACAGCAGGCGACGTGTCCAAGATGAAACTGTTTATTAGGCCGAACTTGTGGCCGGTAAACGGAAAGTAAGATGACAGCAATACACGCTGGCACTGATAGCGGCGAACAGAGCGTCGGCCGTCGATCAACTGAACATCGTTGGAGCGTGCCGGCTTTTATGCATCACGCGTCGAACATTCTAGCCTTATCACTGGTCATCGCGCAAGCTCTGGAATAATCTCGAGTGGTCGCGTCTTGCGCGCAATCTTAACAAAACGATCTACAATAATCGCGAAGGTTCTAGAACAATAAGGCACGGTTTGAGCTGAGCTTTGCTCACGGTCTTTGTGGGCGAAAACCGAATACAACAAAAGTGAAAATAAGGATAGTGCGCCGTGCCACATGGGCACAGGGAAATAACATTCAGTAGTTAAGGCATAAAGTTCCTGAATTGGCATTTGTTTGATGTAGATAACAGTGACTTTTGAAATGAGCAGTTTGTGGGCAATTATAAAACCTGCATTCATGGTTAGTGAAATGTAAAAGTAAGGACACTAAGTGCCATTAGCCTTAATTTGTGGCCTGTCTTTTGCAGCTGTGCAACTGGTCACGGCAACTTTCCGTCATTGCTAAATTGAATCCAAAGCCCGGAATCCCGCACGGCGCCGGTCATGTCGAAGCCATTGCAGTTCTCAAATGAACGTGGGAACTAACATGCGACTTTGTTAAAAGTCATGTATAAAGTATCTTTTTACATGGTGGATACTATTCCGAAATATTTTATGTCAGCTGCAGTGAGCAAGTTTTGATGTCGGGAGTACGGCATTTCTCAGTCGAATTGGTTCTATCGAAGGCATTAGGTGAGAAATGGCATTAAGGCGAATGCCGTTTGATTTGCCCGTGTGGTACCGTGCAAAATGGCATTAAATCCTAAAGCGTGAGGCAGTTAATGCCATTTTCTGTGCCCGTATAGCACTGGTATGAGTGGCCTCGCAAAACCACCGTTGCGTCAATGGCCAGTCAGTATCCAGTAACTGGCTAAAAACGAGATCTTGGAAGCAGGGCCCTAGGGTGTGATTATTAATGAATGAGACCTCTTATCTATTCCCCCCAACCAGTGTGCGGCTTAATCTGCCGGAACAGAGTTGTATGTCGCACAACAAGATCGAAATAAGGAACACGGGTGACACAGTTCACAAAACCAAGTCAATCGGCACTGCGTTTTCTTGGCTACCATTCGCTTGCCGACAAACACAGCAAACTGCACTGATGACGCTCTGTAAACGTCGAACAGCCAAAAAAAATATTTATGTAACTAATGAAGACGGCATGTTCGCGACGAACATAAACTGGGCCAAGGCGAAAGGATCACAACATTTGGTGTGGCGCCACGGCTGAGCATAGGGATCTATTCGAATGCGTAGCGTTTCTTTCACTGGTGTAGCATATTCGCGGGCACAACTGACGCGCCGGCTCTGTCATCAAACAGTGGAGGCGCGACACACTCGCTGAAAGGAAAACGACGCTCGTAAACCACCGCACCACACAGGTAAAACGACGCGCGACACAAGCAGCGTGGGCGCAGCCATCTTGACGCGTGATGCTAGTAGCGATGCGTGAGGCCTTGCTGCAGTGAGGCAATGGGTGAGGCAAAGCCAAAAACTTTGGGAAATGGACACCAACCAACTTGTTCAATTAAAGTAACAACAAAGTTTTACTTTAAAATGAAGAGTCCCGACGTTTCGGGTCCAGCTCGGACCCTTCTTCAGGGGTGACTGAGTGGCACCAGGGATCAACAGAGTTTTTGGCGCCTTCTTCTCAAGGCGGGGGGTGACGCTTGTTTTCACCGACGTGCCGTAGTCCATTGTAGTAGACACTCGGGAGCGCGCCAGCCGACCGGTTCAGGTTTCCAGGAGTTGCCTGAATATGCCACGACTCCACGAAAAGCCGCTTGTGGAAGCTGATTTCACAGTCGACGACGCGGGAGTTGTTAAAGGCGATGCGGTGGTCGTTCACCTCGCTGTGCTCTGCCAGCGCGCTCCTTTGTCGGTCAAACTTGCGGACGTCGTTCCGGTGCTGTCGCAGCCTCTCTGAAAGGTTTTTTGTCTCGCCCACGTACGACGCGCCACAATCCGCACAAGGGATAGAGTAGACCACTCCTTGCGCTTTCTCTTTAGGTGGCCTGTCTTTTGGGCGCGGGAAGAAGCGGCCGAGAGTAGACGTTGGCTTATGCGCCACTTTTATTCCCTGCTTCGAGAGAACACGTGCACAGAGGGTCTGTTCTTCGGAGGATAAACGGGCAGATGAGGAACAGAAGATCAGATCCGACCTCCTAAACAACGGCTACTCTAAAGCTTTCATTGCGAGGGTTGCAGGCCGCCAGGCCCGTTCCCCCCCGACCCCCTTCAAGAGGGCACTGACCCGTCGCCTCCAAAGCATGGGCGCGTCTGCATTCCCTACGTCAAGGGCACCAGCGAAGCGCTCGCACGTGTTCTCTCGAAGCAGGGAATAAAAGTGGCGCATAAGCCAACGTCTACTCTCGGCCGCTTCTTCCCGCGCCCAAAAGACAGGCCACCTAAAGAGAAAGCGCAAGGAGTGGTCTACTCTATCCCTTGTGCGGATTGTGGCGCGTCGTACGTGGGCGAGACAAAAAACCTTTCAGAGAGGCTGCGACAGCACCGGAACGACGTCCGCAAGTTTGACCGACAAAGGAGCGCGCTGGCAGAGCACAGCGAGGTGAACGACCACCGCATCGCCTTTAACAACTCCCGCGTCGTCGACTGTGAAATCAGCTTCCACAAGCGGCTTTTCGTGGAGTCGTGGCATATTCAGGCAACTCCTGGAAACCTGAACCGGTCGGCTGGCGCGCTCCCGAGTGTCTACTACAATGGACTACGGCACGTCGGTGAAAACAAGCGTCACCCCCCCGCCTTGAGAAGAAGGCGCCAAAAACTCTGTTGATCCCTGGTGCCACTCAGTCACCCCTGAAGAAGGGTCCGAGCTGGACCCGAAACGTCGGGACTCTTCATTTTAAAGTAAAACTTTGTTGTTACTTTAATTGAACAAGTTGGTTGGTGTCCATTTCCCAAAGTTATTTCCTTCCCAACCAGAGAGAAGTCTCTCAAATGTTCACCTTTAAAGCCAAAAAAGTTCGCCGTAAGCCGTAAGTAATGCCTCACTCCAACAGAGTCCAACGCATCGCGTTTGACATCACGCGTAAAAAATGGCTTTGGTGGCCGTTTTACTTGTGTGGTGTGCTTCTTTACGAAAAACGCTTCTTTTTTTTTTTTTTCACCGAATGTGTCGAACCTGTTCCAGTGTTTTATACGGTGATGTCAGCATCAGCGCGTCTGCTGTGCCCATGATTTTGTCACAGCGGCGGAAGAAAAAACGAAGAGATGCTTGTGCTCGGCTGTAGCGCCCAAATGTTGTGATCCTTTCGCCTTGCCCCAGTTGATTCATTGATGATTGCCTTTATTAGTTCAGCTTTTGAAGGTTTCTTGGAAGTCTGCGTAGCATGACGAGTCCATTTTGCTCTAATTGTCGTCACGCAGCCTACGAAACGCTGCCGAGTGTCTAGGTTTCGCGAACTGTGTCACCTGTGCTCCTAATTTCGATCTCGTTGTGAATCATCTTTACGTGCAACTCTGTTTTTCAGATTATCCGCACACAGATAGGGGGGAATAGATAAGCGGTCATCTTGATTAATAATCCCACCCCGGGTCCCTGTTACCTAGATCACGTTTCTAGTCGCTATGGAAACTGACTAGTGTTGACGGAGACGACTATTTAGCAAGGTTACTCTTTAATTTGTCCCGTTTTTAGAAGTGATGATCATTCATGTAAGCCATGATGAGTTGTTAACAAAGTTCGCTCATGACCAGTTTGTTTGATTGCATCAATGTTCAACCACGGATGTGTTGTCACATTGGTGGTTGAAAATTATCTTTGAAGACTTCTCAAGTCATCACCGTTATATCTCGAATAACGTCTTCATTTCAACGCAGGTTGCTTTGCAATAACTCTTTCGAGATGGTTAAACTAGCTGTAATTTATATTGTTTTGGAAAGTGCCTATACATTCAGTCGTGGTGTTCTTGCATGAGTAACATACAGTGAAAGAGAGAATATTGCCTGTTTGTTGAAATATTGATTAATGTTTAATTACTAGAGAATGTCAGAAGTATGGTCGTTGGAGATGTATAACGGGCGAAGAGAATTTGAAATTCTGATGTGTGATTGCAATACCTATGTATGTATTTTCTTTGTTTTTCAGAATACGGCACATGCGACTTACAGTGGGGCCACAAGAAAGCAAGAAATTTTCTTTAGTGTCGCTCACTTCCTCACTTGCATTTTGTCAATACAGTGCTGCATTTCTACATATGGAATCTGCAAGATTGTTTTTATACACAGAAAGGAAGAGTGCCTATGGTGTTGGAAAAATAGCTGATAGTTTATCATGGCAGATGCTGATAAACTACTATCAAAGGGGGAAAATGCAGAGGTGACTGTGTGTGCTTAAATTTAGGGGAACACTTAGGAACATCAAGTGGTCCAAAGTAATCTGGTGTCCCACTCTGCAGTTTGCCTCGGGATTGCTTTATGGCTTTCCTGCACAAAACTCCAGGATTTTGATTCTCAGATAAAGGTGCATCAGATGAGCACAGATTGGATTTGGCATTTAAAGGGGTAATGCAAAGCATCCTGCATCATTTGCACAAATTTTATCTTTTAAGGGGCCCTGCAACACTTTTCCAGGTAATTGTCGAATGGCATCATTACAAGAGCTTATGGCCTCGTGAATTGACTGCCACAAGAATTTTTAGAGTCCGTCAAGTACGAGCGGAGTTACAGAGATTTGTTGCATGCTTCAAGCACTTTCTCTCTCTCCTTTTCCACGAGCGAGTGCGCTGGAAGCTACGCAGGGGGGGGGGGTGATGACAAGGGGGGCAAGAAGATATGCGCCTTTGTCAGCACAAGCCATGACTTTGAGCACTTTGTCTTTTTTTTTCCCCGTCCAACATGCAGCTTACTTTCAGTGTGATCACGGGAATATGGTGGCATCCCATGGTAGCCACGGTCACTATGCAACTCACTGTGCTCAAATCAGCCAATGGCCGTAGACTTTGGGTTTATGACATAAATTGTCGAGAGAAGAGGGAATGAGTTCTAGCTGACTTCTAGAATTATTTGTAAATTCCAGGCCGCATGCTGCACTGTAACGTTTGGCACGCATGTTCTCCGGAGCCTCAACTACCTATCAGCAGCATTTTCTGACCATGCTGAAAAACTGTTGCAGGGTCCCTTTCAGTGCAAGCAATCTCGAGGTGGAGGAAATTATTAAGGCAGATGATTGGTCTCCCTGAGATGTTCGCGTATGGTGTGTTGAGCATGCAAGTTTTAATGAAAATCTAGGCATAAGGTTTCTTGAGAAACCTTATCCTTAGAGAGCTGACTATCTCTTTGTGGCATATTAGTCCACCCTGCAGTGTCTTAATTCTTCATCATGTCACCTGTCAACACAGGTGTGCACAGGGTCCTCCATTAGGGGAAGTCACCCCCCCTCCTCCCCGCTCCTAATTGTTGAGCCCAAAAGAAAGCAAGCTTGGCAGTCGATGCCAAAATGAAATGACATGCTGTTCATAAGTGCCTGTGTTTGGTGTCCGGCTTTCCGGACTTAAAGGTAGAAAGTGGACAGTTTTTGGAATACAGCATCAGGAGTTGTCGGTTTCCATTATAGTAAAAAACCTGCATGCTCATAACCCTGTGAATTAAACAATGCCAGGACAGGTCCAACTGAAAAACGATATGAGTCAGACTTGGCACCCCTTAGAGCAGGGGTCTCAAACTCATCTCAGGCGGCGGGCCGCAGTCCCAGAATTTAGCCCCGCATGGGCCGGGTTAGGGAAGAATGTAAGAGCGGGTGATGGGGGGAGAGGGGGGGGGGGGGGGCAGGACGTTAGTTCGTACACATTTTCAGCAAACCATACCATTGAAAAGAAAATTCTTATCCATTTCTCAAATACGGGTCATTTCTAAAGCAGATTTGGGGCCAGGATTACATACAACAACATGTCGATACCGATCTCCAAAATGAGTAAAATGTGGACGCCGATTCTGCAATGCTGTTTTTGTTGCACGGTTACGCTTCAAAACATAATGGCCACAGCAGTGCCTCACAAAAACAATGCTTTAGACCAGTCATGCCTGTGTAGCTCACGCACATGCTTATTATGGATATCAAAAAAAATGTTGGGCGAAGACAGTCATGTGCGGGCCGCGTGTTTGAGACCCCTGCCTTAGAGGATCAGGGGGAGTGGCCTCCCACCCTGTGCACAAGCCACAGTCTGTCAGTGTATCTGCTGCAGTAAAGTGGTTGCATACCATATTTCAACATAGCAGGGATGGAAGGATCGATAAAATTTGTTTTTGACACGAGATAAAATGTTAATGTAATACTGTACATGATTCATTAGCATTTCACCCTACAATGTCGCTTTCTGCTAAGCTGCTTGAGGGGTGTTTGCATACAAAAAAAAGTACAATGTGACTTTGAGCACTCTTGTACTGCGCATGCATTTTCTAAATAAGGTTGCATGAAGATGGCAGCACCAGTGTGCATGGTAGTGATTATAACTTATAAGATAAAGGCCGGCTCATCTCCAAGAATTTTTTTTTTATTGAGATGGTCTGACCACTCACATAAGTGCAACATAGAATTTCTTAGCATAATTACGCTATCTCGGTGTGTGTTCATGAAATCTGAGCTATGCCGTTTCTTTTCTGTCATTAATAGTGGAATGCCTTCTCTGTTAGGGCATCATTTTCACCATGCACCTGTCCTCTACTTGGGATTTTTGCATCTATATGAAAGCAGTATAAGCTGTTGCACCTTAAGAGTAATAGCCATAACCTATCAGATGCTTGATGCAGCAACTTACACGCGATGATGATTCAGTAAATGTTGCATCGCGAGTTATTTGACCTCTAGGGAATGCACATTAGTGTGATAAGGAAACAAATATTAAAAAAAAAAAAGAAGCAACAGACTGGTGTCCTATATGTCACTTTTCACTGCTACTTTATCCCCAGCTCTTTGTTTTCATTTCATGCTGCCATATATTTCCCAGTGATGTTTCAGAAACCATTTAGTGGGGCTGTAGTGACAAGGTTTTTGCAAACAGATGCAGGAAAGCAATGACAAATTATGACTGAATTCTTAGGAATTTCTTTAATGCTCGTTTTTCTTTATGAGCAGAAAAGAGGTTAATTGCTAGCAAAGAAAATGAAAGCAAAAACATTCTGTAAATGCATCCAATGAGACAACAGCAGCGTCTGAGTAAAATCACGAGTTTTGTAATATTCTTGCATGTTTTGGTTACTATTGTGTGTATAAAATTCTGAAAGACCACTTGTCACAATCATTGGGTTCTTTGTAAGCTTTGTATTTATATTTCACAATATTTTAATTAGGGCATATCATAGTACAAGCATACAGTGCCCAGTTTGTCACAGTGCAACCAAAATAATTTAAATAGTAGCACTGTCCATTCCCATGATCTAATTTTTCGAAATACACATCAACATGCAGGTGAAAAATTTTCAATAATTGCATCTTCTGGGAACTATGTATCAAAGTGGAGAGTCGCAGAGGGTGTAGTTTTGTGAGCCAAGTTTACATATACTTTCAGTCAGTGCATTCCTGAGCGAGGAGCGTGCAAGTCAACTTTACTGGCAGTTTGTGTGATAACATTGTCAAAGCTGTGGTGCTGGTGACATTGTCTTGCATATTTTACCGTTTCTGGTTTACCAAATTTCTTGTGCCCATTCAGATTGACCTTTTCCGTGACCCTCATCTCTGATTTCTCTGTACAATTAAAGGAGTACTGATATGAATTTTAACCCTCTATTGCATAGGCGTCCCATATTTGGCACATACCGATTAACATTTTTTATAGCGGGCGCAAGAGGACCAGTGGAGAATGTGACACAGTTAGAGTAATCCTTATAGTTACGCGCACTAAATATAAAAAAAGCGCTGCCATCCCTTGAGCAGTATGAAATCTAGACATGAAATAGATTGCACGGTGCACGTGCAAGGTCGGATCACGAACGACAGTGACTGCTATATTTTTCTTGCAACCAATTCCTCGTTGCAGAAGCAAGAAAAAAATTATTTTGGCATATCTCGTGGCTTTGAAAATTCATGCTCATTAAGGCTCTTCTCAATTCCCTTTTCCACTACGGTATATAGTCGGAAATCGGTACGTGCCATATTTGGCACAGTATGCATGTAAGTGATGAAATGTGCAATATGATGCCATCTATGTTTTGTTGCACAGTGCAAATACAAACAAAAAGAAATCATCTGAGATCATGCAGCACAGCTTGTTTTTGCCAGATTTCAGTTGTGGCGGTAGATTTTGAGATGCTTCACGAAAATATCGAGTGTCAGCACCAGTACCTGGCAATTTTTTGTTACATTATTGGCGTGGGTGCACGAAAAAATTATGTGAAGTCTAACCAGTGCACGGTGATATTTAGCTTTTACGATCTGTCGGCAACTGACGCTCACAACCACAAGTCAGCGGTTGGAAATTCGGGCAGGAAAGTACAGCAAGGCGGCACCATGCGAAGAGCCAAACGTGTAAGCGGCCATCTTGCACGTAGATGTCGGCAGTCAGATGCACTAACCAAAATGTTAAATTATGCCTGAACACAGAAAGCAATTGCTTTGCTTTATTCCACAAATCAAGCTAAAAAGACCGCAATCAGTGAGATTTTGTTTTTCAGCCATGGCAGCAAGTTTGCTCGCCCACGCATAGTGTGCCATATTTGGCACAAACCTTTATTTTCATTAATACAGTCAAAATAAATCTGAAAATTTTTGTACATGTTATTCTTCATGTAGTTAATGATAAAAAATGATGAAATAATTTTTCTATTGATTTTCTCATAATTCATGCAATAGAGGGTTAAGTATGTTCGATTAGTTGCTCTAAATAAAAACTCTGGTGTTGAGAACCATAAAGACAGCGTCGTAGTGCTTGGAAATGCATAGAATCTATTTTTAATACTGCTACCTTAAAGAAACAGTTTCCGTTTCCATATCAAGGGGTCAACTTCGCAGTGATGTGGAAACGCAGTCTGACGTCACGGGAAGACAGCGACTTGTGACGTACTAGCAGCAGCTCTGTTATTTGCTGTCAGTTGCATGTGCTGCACATAAACAATGGCGCGAGAACTGTCGTCTAGTGACTTCAACAGCGATTTTAGTGATCTAGGCCGCATGCAGTAGGCAGTGTTCACAAACCCAACAAACCCATGTCGACTTGTCATGATGCTGTCCCTTGTGGTGGGGCTGGCTTGCAGATGCTGCGTGATGAAAACTTTAAAGGGGCAGTAAAAAGAAAAACGATTTTTCTCGTATTAGTAAGTTAATGTTTCACGATACCAAAAACAACACGCTTGCTGCGAAGACGCTAGGCGAGAAAACACACAAAAAGAAAGTGCAGGTGGCAACACCTTCTTGAAGTTCCCGCACCAGTTGCCGTGATGTCATAGACTTCGATGGCGTCTACTAGAGCCTATGTAGTTACCAATTGGTAACAATGGAGTGCATTGTCTTCTGAGGGAGCCAGAGACTTAACATACCAAGTTCCAGGAAATTTCATGAAGGCAATGTGACCAAAATATGAAAAAAAAACGCTTTGAAATCTCCGACATCACCATCGGCGATTTCAACTATATGTATATCTAAAAGCAAACTTTTGACATTGAGTTTCTCATTTATTAATAAAGGTATGGTGCTGAAATTAATGACATTATAGATTTCAGGGTATAATTTATCGGTCCAAACTAATTCATTGTTCACCTTAGTGTACCTTTAAAAACAAAGTAAAATAATTTTATACGTGTTGTCTGACTATGCTTTGTGAACAGCATTAACACTGCATGCCAATGAAATAAAAAATATCCTTTCCGCGATGGCTCAAAATCGTGTCAGTACTCCCTTAATGCCACATTGCTCTCAACACTCCCTGTAACTGCAAGCACCACGTATAGTAAGGGCGGGTCAACATGCTTTATCTTTCTACAGACCCAGATGCATCACAATCTTCAGATACCCTGCCAGCAGCCAATCTCTGGTGCTGTGTGGACGTCGATGAACCGTCTGATGGTGCTCAGGCTGCGCATGTGCACTCTCCTATGCAGGAAGAGGTGAGTGTCACTTCCTAGTGCCTAAGCATGAATCATTGCAGCAGCGGGACTCGCTGCTATGGTAGCACTTTTCACCCTCACTTGCTTATGCAACATGTGTCACAGCTGAACACAGCCATGCCTTTTCGCCATAAACGGAGGTTAGCAAATAAATACTCATAATAGCCAGTTTGGACAAGGTTATTCTATAGAATAACCTTGCTATTCTATAGAATACGCACATGGGACATTATAATGTCCCATGTGCGTAAAAGAATAAAGGATTATGAATTTTCTTATTATGAAGGTATTATAGATTCCAAGCCTATTGAAGGTAAGATGACGCTTACTGTATACACTCGTGCAGTGGCTGCGCCTGTATAAAAGCCACACCCTGAACCTTGTTAAAAGGCTCCTTAAAAAATATATTTAAAAATTACCGGCGTATTAGCTGTACCCTTGATTTCTGAGAAGGTTAGCTGTGTTATCCGTTTTGAATTGCTAGAATTCCAAAGGTTTTTTTTTTTTAACTTCCGATCAGCTCTTTGGGAGTTTTGAATTGGATGAAAAATTGTGCTTCAATGGTGGTACCACCCCGTGGCAACACCCTGCCCAGCCGATGGAGGGGCCAAGGTTATCAACATATCTTTCAAAGTATATACAATATACTCCCATTAGGACGAATTCTTGGATGTACTGAACAATGTGGCAACATTTGCTTAGCTTTCCATAGTCAGTCAGTGCAAAAAAAAATCTGCTGAATACTAATTGCTTTGCAGTTGGGATGAACATCTGTAGTGACTGTCAACACTAAGCATTCATTATTTTTTTTTAGTTCTAATAGGCGGCTATTCACTGTCCTGATGAGAGGCAATGTCATGGTCACACGTAGGACCAGGACGTCCTTCTTAGAGCTTTGATGTCAATATTGCCCTGTCCCAATCTTCCTGACATCACAAATGAAATGTTTTAACTTATTATGACACACCAGTTTGAGCAACTCCATTAAAAAACCATTGCCAATTAGAAACTGGGACAAGAATGCCTGAAGCCACTTTTTCCTATTATGTAGAGCGAGATATATGCTCATTTTGTGATTACCTTCTCATTGCAAACAAACTTCATTCCCACTTTTCATGTGAGATATTTTGACACACCTGCTGTGTTGTCACTTCTTTTCTTTTTTTAACACAAAAGTGTTTTATGCCGGGGTCCACCAAGAATTCACATATTTCCTTACGGTAACGATGTTGGTAAAATGCACACAATCAAATGACAAAGAAAAGGTAGTTTGTTGTGTCAGCGCACATTATGAATCCATTGCCGTTAAATGTGTAATGTCCCTGATTGTCACAGTTTATCGGCCCCCATCAGGGGATATTCAAGAATTTCTGTGTTTTATAACTTCGATGTTTGAATATGCGTCCTTGAGAAATTTGCATATTGTGCTTGTCGGCGATTTTAATATTGATTTGTTACCTCTAACTCCACAAAGTAGACAGTTTTTTAGATGTAATCGAATCATTTTCGTGTCGGAACTTAATAAGTTTGCCTACTAGAATAACAACAGAAAGTGAAACTCTGCTAGACCTATGTATAACTAATTATGATAGAAGCGAAGTCAGTGTTGGTGTGCTAACAACTGATCTGAGTGATCACTTGTCGATATTCTGTTTTTTTCCTGCAGCTAAGAAAGAAAAAAATAGTGCTAACGATGCTCCTGTCACATATCGCTCTTTCAATACGAATGCCTTGTCAACATTTCGTGCTAGTATTGAGAGTATCGACTGGGATATAGTCTACAGTGAGCAAAACCCTAATATATCGTATGATCTATTCCTGCAACATGTAAAGAGCTGTTATGATGCTGCCTTCCCACTACAATACTATAAAAAGCACGGAAAGTCTAGGAAACCATGGATTAACAGAGACCTTTACAACAGAATCAGAGAGCGAGATAAACTATACCATATCTTCATTAGAATAAGAGACATATCTATATTAGATGATTATAAAAAAGTTCGCAACAAATTAAACTCTGATTTAAAGAGAGCCCGTATTCAGTATTATCAGGCACGATTTGCAGAGGTCTCTTGCAATCCCAGGAAAGCTTGGAACTCGGTACGTACGCTCATAGGAAGAACAAAAGGTTGTCTTCCTTCAGCACTAACAATTGACGGTGTTGAGTTTAGAGAAGCTGGTCTAGCGGATAAATTTAATAATCATTTCTTAACTTCAGGTGCAGCAGCTCAGTCAAGTGACGCAGCAAACGACTGCCAAAAATATATTTCTTCTTCCTCTGCAAACTCTATTTTCCTGACTCCTTGCAGTCAATTAGAAATACTTACGTACTTGAAGTCATTAAATAAAAATACTGCCGCCGGTTATGATGACATTAAGGTAGAACCAATTAAACATGTCGCCGAATTACTGTGTGGCCCACTGCAGCATATCTGCAATCAAGCTTTTGCCACTGGTACTTTTCCTGATGGCATGAAGATGGCTAGGGTGGTAGTGATCCACAAAGGTGGCTCTCACGACGACTTGAATAACTACTGGCCTATTTCTGTGCTACCTCTATTTTCCAAAGTTTTAGAATATACATTAAAATCTCGACTAATGAAGTTTCTCGGTGACCATCAAATGCTTGCAAAGCAACAATTTGGTTTCCGGGAAAAGAAATCAACCGAAATGGCACTCTTGGACATTAAAGAAAAATTACTTAGTAACATTGATAATAAGCAATATACTCTTGCAATATTTATAGACTTCAAAAAGGCTTTTGATTCCATAAAGCATTTAATTTTGTTTCACAAACTCCCTTACTACGGTATTAGAGGTGTCGTGTTAAGTTTGATACGCAGTTATTTATCTGACAGGGCACAGTTCACCAGTCTAAATGGCTACTGTTCTCAGCCTCAACCAATAAAATATGGCGTTCCGCAAGGTTCCATTTTGGGACCTTTATTCTTTATTCTTTACATAAACGATATTGTGAACGTACCGCGAACTCCCGACATAATTCTCTATGCAGACGACACGAGTACTTTTTTTTTCTGGTAAACATCTACTTGAACTACAAAACGTAGCTAATAGATGGCTAACTGAACTGTCACACTGGTTGCATCTTAACCAACTTCAACTTAATGTTAAAAAAACTAAATATATCATCTTTAAAAGTCGTAATAAGCCTGACGATCATGATGCCTATATAAGCTTTCAAAACTGCGCTATCGAACGGATCTCTAGTTATAAATTTCTAGGTGTTATTTTTTGAAGAGAATATGAGCTGGACACCTCACGTAAACAAGATCCATGCAAATATGTGCAGGTCAATCTCAATACTGTATCATGTTAACTCCCTGGTGCCTAAATGGTTGAAACTGCAGCTATATTACGCCCTCGTTCACTCTCATTTGCAATGCTGTCTGCTAATCTGGGGTACCACTACTCAAACATATTTTGATAGATTATTAATTTTACAAAAAAGAGCTGTACGTTGCATCGAAAATCTTAAGCGAAATGACCACACAGCGCCATCCTTTTCCAAGCTCAATATACTCAGAATAGATCAGTTATTCAAACTAAGTCTTGCCATGCATACACATAGGCAAAGTTTGCATGACCCCCCAATTCCTGTCCTCATCATCGTTATCTGATCATTCACAATATCACCTAAGACAAAATCGACTCAGAACGCCTATGTTCCGAACTAAATATGGTACTCAAACACTCGCCTATTTAATGCCACATTTTCTAAATAATAATCGAGAAATAGCCAATATGATTCAGGACAACTGTTCGACATACAGCCTCCGGAAAAAAAATTAAAGATTGCCTTTTGTCTAGCTCCTGACCCACCCTTTATATTGTGCATTTCCCGTCTCTTGATTTTTTTCCCACTTATTTTGTTTTATACTGTTTTGTTATACCTCTTATTTTGTTTATACTGTTATACTGTTTTGTATCATTCATCATCCTCAAGGCTCGCATAACATTTCCATGTCATGCATTATTCATTAGAAGGTACCGAACGTATCTATTTTACTTATTGTGTTTTGATCGCCTGTTTGCCTGTGTTTTGACGTTTTGTTACCTGTATTTATTTGTCGCATGTTCCGCGGCTTTCCACCCTGAGCAATGTATGTATGGGCGGGGGGGCCTTTGTCAGGCAGTCGCATCTTCCTTTAGCCCCCTCAATCCCAGACAATGACTGTCTAAATAAAGTTGAAAAAAAAAAAAATATTGCCCTGTCCCAATCTTCCTGACATCACAAATGAAATGTTTTAACTTATGATGACACACCAGTTTGAGCAACTCCATTAAAAAACCATTGCCAATTAGAAACTGGGACAAGAATGCCTGAAGCCACTTTTTCCTATTATGTAAAGCGAGATATGTGCTCATTTTGTGATTACCTTCTCATTGCAAACAAACTTCATTCCCACTTTTCATGTGAGATATTTTGACACACCTGCTGTGTTGTCACTTCTTTTCTTTTTTTAACACAAAAGTGTTTTATGCCGGGGTCCACCAAGAATTCACATATTTCCTTACGGTAATGATGTTGGTAAAATGCACACAATCAAATGACAAAGAAAAGGTAGACAAAAAGCTTCCGTTGGAGCGAATGACATTGGAATCAAACCCATGACTTCTCTGTCTGTAACAATAAGTGCCAGGCACTTTGCCAACTGTGCTACCAACACACAGTCACGATGCTTCACAAGCATGCCGTTTATCTGTCACTCCTTCACCTGGTCTCGGTGCTCTTGGCTGGCGGGGGTGGGGTCGCCATGTGGGAGCAGTAAAGGGAAGTATTACAGAAGCACTCTGTAGTCTCAGCGCAGTGATGCAGTGAGTTTATTCAGTGGCAACATAGTTACGTGCTTTGCCTTTCACCTCATGCTAGCATGTGACAGCTCTTTGCCAGAGTAGTCCAGCTTCCACATGCACCAATGGTGTTTTTCCGCTGCCTACTGCTTCGGGCGCGTTGCAGAAAGGCATTGATGTCTACAGGCATATTTTGCACAAGTGAGTGCTTCGGTGAAGAGCGAGACATGCCAGCGAGAAGCGGAACGCCTTCGTGCGTTCATGGCTCAAGCTACGAACTGCGCCTCTCGCGTTCCTTAAAGGGCCCCTCACCAGGCCCCATAACAAATTTTAGTTAGACGCTGGCAGTTGTTGTGTGTCCGATGAGGAGCATTATGCCACAAGAATTTTTTCAATCGGTTTATTAGGCGCTGAGAAAACCGATATTTTGATGCGGCGCGAAACCATGATGCGAGGAGGCGAGCTCGAAACCCTTGCCGCTCTGCCCGCGTAGCCTTCGCAAGCCAAATCTCTTCCCTACCGTCTCCGGCGTTCGAGCGAGAGCAACACGTCATGGCACACAAGGTCACGTGTGCATGACGTGACCGAGGAAGCCCAGCCCCCGAGCACGCGTGCGGCGTTGTTTTGTTGACCAGCGTTATTTTGTGGTCTATTGCCTGTTTCTGCGGGATGGATGCCTCGGTGCGCGTTCGTTTCACTTTTCACTGGCACGAGAGTGGCGGTATCATGAGCCAGTGCCGCATTTGCGTTTACTTGGACGCGCTAGAATAAATGAGCACCTTGGGCGCTATTTTGTAAGCGTTCTAGCATAGAACGGGGAGGAGGATAGAACAAAAAGAGGAGGGAAGCAAACAGCCAATAGGCGAGCTGGGGAGTTCAGGAATGTATGCAGTGCATAAAGAAATGTATAATTATTATAACTGAACATCAATATTCAGAGGCATTGTTTTTCGCAGCTTGAAGTTGAAGAGCTCGATGACTTTGACAATTAACTTCTCTTAAGGTCTTGACGTAGCGCCAGGTGGTATCGCAGTGGCGCTGTCCCCCACGCTATTTAAACCAATGCTTCTAGTATTAGCAGTATTAGTGTACTTGTAAAATTCAAACGGCGCGACAATTCGAACCGTTACCCAGTTGTCGAAATAGCGCAGCAATCGAGAAGAGGTCCGCGCTTTCCCGACAACCAAAGGGCGTTTCTGCTCTCATTTATGAAGCGGCATCCCCAGTTAGCCTTCCGTGCTAGCGAGCTCACCCACGAGTACACAGCAGCGGACAGGCGTCAGCTGTGAGGCGGTAGAGAGATGCGCGAGAAAGCCACTCCTCCGGCCCCACCGCTTACGTTTCGATCCAAGCCGAGTTGTCCGCGGAGACTGTTTTGTAGCCATACCATCGATAGAACGACGCCCGAACTACCCGAACCCGTTATTCGCCTCGTGTGCGACCGATGGCGGCGCTGCGAACGGCGCTCCGGTGACGCAAGGGCGGGGATTCGGCTTTTGTCGTCTGCTACGCTCTGGCTAAAACAGCAGCATTTTCGTTATAGTTCGCTCGCATCGCACGGCGTTCCTCGACTACTAGCTGCATTTTCTTCTTATGATATTTCTTGAGATGACTGCTAGCATTACATGAGTTTATGAAACGTTAACATTTAACATATCTTCTGTATACCGACAGCCATCGCGGTCAGGTTCATGCCACCGAGTTCGTAGCGTCGCTCACTGGGCTGGATGGCGTTGAAATAGCTTACGTGAAAGCGCGAACGCCCCCGCCAAGTGAGTTAAAGAGAGTCTCCGCTGCTTTGAAATCGCAGCGCGATCAATTTTGCGGCTTATTCGCAAAAATCAGCGTTGTGTAAACAGACTTGAGGTGAATGAAAATTCATGCTCCACTCCCAGTTGTAGTCATGTGGACTTGTGCAGACACGACAGCCGACAAAATGAAATCGATAAATTCATCGACCAGCGGGTTATTGCGGGCCACTAGCACAGATTGGGCGAGCTGGATGCAAATAAGATCGCTCGGAACGAAACGCCAGCAGTGGTGCGCGTGGTACAGTTCGACTCATGATTAGAGATAGATACGTTCATGAGCCGCATTCATGTTTTCGATCGCGCAGTGCTGCCTACTCGACTGTGCGAGCCTGCCAATGGTAATGACAGGATGGCGCGCACTATATCTCTAATGCTTGGGCAACGCGATCCGCTGCAGCGTTCGCGTTTCACTTGACACCGATAGTACAGCTTCGTAAACATTAGGAAAAATCGGCGAATGTGTCCAGGAAGAGGAGAAAGAGAGCTCTTTCCCACCATTCTTTTGGCCCCTGTGGCTGATTATTGTGATTCTTTACCGTGCTGTAACAAGATTAAATATTTTAAGGTGGGAGCCTTAGATTCCACATAAATTGCGAAAATTGACCGTCGGCGTCCCGCGTCACCAGCGTCAACACGAGTGATGCGAAAATTCATCACATGATCACGTCATCATGACATCCCAGACCGACAAAATTTGTGACGTCATAACGTCATGTCACATGATTACGTCATCACATGACATCGTCGCTTTACATTGCCTCCGTGATTGGTGGGCCGATCTCGGAGGCGATGCAAAACCAGGTGATGTGTAGAAAGCTTCAATGCAAAACCACGTTACGTCCAGAAAGCATTCGGAGGGGGGGCGGCGAAGGAACAATACATCGACTCAAGGAAAAGATGGCTTTCGCCTTCGAGTCAACTTAGGCAAATGCATAAGGAACTCGATCGAGTCTCTTGAGTACAGTGATCGCACCAAGCCACATCAGGAGGTAACCGTTGAGACTGATTTACAGTCTTTTACAGATTACAGATTTACAGATTTTACAGATTTACAGATTTAATTGCAAATACATTTTTCGATGCGAAAGCTTCATATTTATCAACGTTAGTATGATCACACTAATTCTGTTCAGCATATTTTCAGACCACCGTGAACGAGTGAACAGACGTCGATTTATTAACGTAAGGGTTAAAATATGTTGCAAAAAAAAAAAAGAACAAAAACAAAAGAAAATCACTCCGGACAACCTATCGATATTTCATATCCCCGTCGTGCATCCGCTTTAGACTCACCCTGTTTATTTCGTGTTTCAATTTAAAGTACTTACGACGCGCTTACACAGCAGCTGCTAAAAATGTGTATTTAATCAAACGTTGTTGCCGGTAACGCCACTTAATTTATTTGAATGACATCACACGTCGTTTGTCATGCTCCGAACAAATGAATTAAATCGAAGGAGCAGGCTTGGCAACCGAACACGCGCAGCACGCGGTATACATTTATTGCGCTTTAACGCAGAAATGGAAGCTGAAGCCCGAACGCTGAAGTCAGTTATCGAAAATGGACAGGAAAGTCATTTTGAGTGCGCCACGGCCATAGAACAGTCGCGAAAAGAAAAATTCACCATAGAAGCAGATGTACACATGGATGGCTAGCAGACGACAACAGGAGCAATCGACAAAGAACGTGCTCCTGACGGCAACTCCGTTCGATTTCGATGGACATTTTGCTTGA
This sequence comes from Rhipicephalus appendiculatus, assembly GCA_030522465.1. Classification (NCBI taxonomy): domain Eukaryota; kingdom Metazoa; phylum Arthropoda; class Arachnida; order Ixodida; family Ixodidae; genus Rhipicephalus; species Rhipicephalus appendiculatus. The sequence goes on along the minus strand of JALIZH010023508.1, from coordinate 72,846 downwards.
ACATTCAGTACAAATTGCTTTATCAACTCGCCCACCAATATTTCAATAACTCGAGCACGATAGACAGGCCGGCAGCGTCGAGCAGCCTTCACGTAGCGAGCGCGCGCGAAGAGCTGCATCCGAGTCCTCTCCTTGACGTCACACGCGAGAGGGTGCCACTCCAAGATCTCGAGGCGAATAACAACCTCCTCTCCGTTCTAAGCACATTTTGTGGCTATTCGCACGTCTTAAAGGAGTCCTGACACAAAAATTTTCGCCCCGCGTTTTTTTGCTGCAATGTGTTGCTGGGGGCCTGTTAGTCATAACACGGCACATCGTTTGCTGCAGCGCGCGGCAGATAATTAATTACAAGCTCCTCATTACCGACACAGCCTCAGTTTCGGTTTGACAGAGCTCCAAAAACGACAAGCCGCCGGGTGCAACTATCGCCACCTAGCGAGTGAAACGCTCGGTCACGGAGCACACAGAACAGTGACGCACTTCCGCGCGGTCTGCATCGTCTGCTTGCATTCGCTTGTCACCCATGCTGCGTGATGTCGTCGCCGTTATCGTCCTCGCTGTCGTCGTCGGGCTCATCGTCGTCTGATGGCGACAATTTTCTTGCGACGGGGATGGAAGGAATTTACGACGGGGCGAATCACTTCAGGTTTGACCCGCTGGCGAGGAGTGCTTCGTCGGGAAGCGGCAACGATACCAGCGACGACGACCACGATGAACCTCGCGTCGGCAATGTACTATGGTAAGACCCGACACATTCGTGCACAAATGTTCTGCAGGGCAATTCATTTAGCCAAAGTACGTTCTCTTTTTCTGCTTTCAATATTCGATTGAATCACTTGATAACATTGTGATGCTCTTCAAGTTGTTGGTGCCGAAGAAAGCTAGGTAACACCAGAGCACCAGACGTGAGCGATGCACAGGGTGGAGTCGGAAGACCCATGTACGCCAAGTCCGGCGCCTGTGTGGTAAAGCAATGCGCCTCGAAATGGAGCCCGCAAACGCGACTGTTCTGCAAGGGGGACCAGTCCTGATACTCCTGACGTCCACAAGCGCACACGAACTCGATCCACTTTTGCCGCCGAGGTTCGTCGCGGGGGAAACGTATGCAGCGATACGCCTGATCCCGACTTCGACGTGCAGAAGGAAACGGCGCAGAAGGATTTCGGCATTGTGGCCTGTCACTGCAGCCGAGGCAGCACAGGGAAATCAAGAAGTCCTTGGGAGCAGGAAACGGGAAAGCTGTACTGTCGCCAAACACAAAACTTTCAACGCGTGCGCTGCGGCAGCGCCTCCTCTTGGTCGCGGCCACACACTCGCGAGCAGCCGCCGAGCAGTCACCAACAGCGCAGTGGCGAGCGCGCCAAAACAGAAATGGCGGCTACGACGTCATCATAACCTGTTGTACCGGGAAGTAGGGGGGTCACCGCGGGTCACCTCCGAGGGTGTCAATGCCGCCAGGTGCGGCCTAGAATGCTGGATCGCGCACGCGAACTTCAAAATTCATATAAAATACCTTCCAAGCTTTATTCGCTGTCGATATTTTGCAGATGGTACACGCATGTACACGGGAATCGATCCAGCAGGCTATCTCGGCCGCGAAATTTTGTGTCAGTACCCCTTTAACCGTCGGAATAGCCTCATAGCCTCGACCAATCGCGCATGTCTTTCCCTCCTCTTTTTTGTTCTATCCTCCTCCCCGTTCTATGCTAGAACGCTTACAAAATAGCGCCCATTGAGTGCTCGAACGCTCCAGGACATCACTTTCGTTTCCAGGGCTGGTGTCTCCTCAATGCGCTAACCGCGGGCATACCGCGGGGACACGAACGCATGCGAAACGGAGGCACATTAGCCCCGCATATCGCTGCAATTCACTGAACAGAAATTAAAAAGACGCAGACATTCCCCTTGTGCGACTCATTATTTCTCTCAAGTTTTATTCATCTATTCAAGCAACAAATTCCACAAACTACACACGTCGTGTCAAATAAATTTCGCAGTGTCACGTGCTACTGCTGTCGACGTCAGTGCATAGCCGTCTACGTAGATGACCGTCGTCACAGCACTGCCATCTACGTAGGTAGGGTGGCTAGAATTGGGAGGTGTGAAAAGCGAGCCGTGTTTCCCTTGCCCGGAGGCGCCGCCTTGCGCGATCTCTCCGCTAGGCCGAAATATAGCGCGACAGTCGGAGGCGCTGCCAGCTAGAAGGGGGAGACGCCAGTGTAGGCCACTTGCGACGGAAGCTTGTCAGCTTAGTCGGCGTTGCGCGTGGTTTTACGAGTTCTTTGTGTTAGTGTCCCTTGAGAGGAATGGCGTTTTTAAGAAAACTCAGCAACCGTGTTTCTTGCCAGGTGCTGCGATTCGGGGTACGGAACATGTGCGGAAAAGGTGTCATTTTCTGTGCCCCGGCATGCTGACAGATTTGCAGTTTGGAAGCTTGCCATCGCAATGACCGATAGAGCTATACAAGAAAATTCGGCCATCTAAGAAATAAAAAAAAAACATTTTGACTCAAGGTAAATGTACTGAACCCGTACAAGCGTACAAGTGCTGCAAAAGTTTTTACGCGGGTGCATGACAAACACGAGCAGCTGAGTTACTAAACGCCTTGTAGCGCTCTTAAAGGGGCCCTGCGACACAAATTTAGCGTGTCGTTTTCATCGCTTCTTCTCGAACTGTGGAATGCACCGATATCGTTGCGCGAGTGGCAACGCCGGAAGCAATGCTGTTATAGTTTTGTTTCTGCGGAGAAACCACACTGTTTTCGGACTGGAGCGACATACAGCGGCTATTTTTGTGATCGGAAGTGACGCTTGACCACGTGGGAGTGACGACATAGGCCGTTCGTTTTGATTGGTTCGATGCGACAAGTCGCGTGTAACATTCATACGGTCCCAGATAGACCACACTATTGTGCGCTAAAAATGATAAAAGCTCTCTCTATGCTTCCTCAGACACAAAAGGATTTCCGTTTTTAAATATGAAAATTTCAAAACAATTGCAAGACGACGCTAGGAGCGCTGCACAACGGCCACCACCACGGCCGGACTAGACTCCCTCCTAGGAGGGAGTCCAGTCCTGCCGTGCCACCACGAGGCGAGTCGTCCGGTACGTCTCTGTAAGAGGCGCGCGGTGATTGGAAGCGGCCTTTGACGTCAGTGGGAGAGTGAAATGCGAAATGGAACGTTTTTTCTCGTCGTCTGCTGGGGTTTTGAAGTTTGACGGCTTATAACTTCCGTTGCCGTGTACCGATTTCGATCATTCTTTTTGCGTTCATCTAAGTATTCGGCACTACACGAATTCCAGCGCTGTAGAATGCAGAAGAAAAAGATAAGTGCTTTCATCTGAGCGTTCTATTTTCTTTTTCAGTTTCATTCTATTGTATTTTCATCAAGCATACAGAGCAACGCAGCGATGCTCACCTTGTGTATTATATTGCGGGTTACATAGTTACAGAACGCATTCTGCCACCAGGCTGCACAAATCGCAGAAATGCGTGCATCGTGGCCATAGAAAGCATTGCAGGACAGCTGCAAAGTCAGATAACTAGAAAATTGGATATTTATGGGCTGCTGTACCCACCCGAGTGACTATACAACTTCACACGCAGATAATGTTAAGCAGGCTGACGCATGCTTCCCGCACATTGCGCCTGCATTCAAAGAAAGTAGGCAGCTTGTAGCTCTATAAGCAGCGTGTTGCAGAAATTGGCTGCGTCGAACATGTAAGCAAGTGACAAAATCTGTGGTCAAGTTCGTTTGCATCACGATCGAGGGTTCATTTTCCTTTGAAGGGGCTCAACCAGGCAGAAGGCTAGAACAAATTAAAAGAATTTAACCAAGGCATAAGCAAAAAGAACATCCACCAGTGTATTTGATCATAATGCGATGCTAACATAGGCGTGCGCACGAGGGGGGGCAGAGGGGGCGGCCGCCCCCCCTAGTCACCTAAGAGAGGGGGGGCGCAAATTCTGTCCCATACATTGACTTAATAGGGAGGGGGGGCGCTGCGATGTAGCTTCACTCCCCCCTGCCCTCCCTGAAGGGAAACCCTGCGCACGCCTATGGATGCTAATTAAATTTGGTTGAAGCCATGAAACTAATTGCTGTCTCAGTTTATATGCAAATTTGACAGCATACTGGCTCCGTAACGGAGCGACCTCAAGTGTAATGCAAGTTCATCATTTAATAAACGGCAAGGAACAAATGGGCAAGGCTATTCGCACTATGAAGGTTCAGTATGACCTTGTACGAGACAATACAATTTATTAAATGTTATCGCGTGATTGTTAGAAAACTTTCGAAAAACTGTATCTTAATTTCCCCGCTCGAAGAAGCTTTCTTTTTTACTCCGTAAATGTGTAGATAAATCTTATGAAGATGAAGATCAGTTTGCCTTCACCAAACATGGTAAACAGTGGCTCATTTGAAATAACCCTTCATCGAAGAATGGTTGTACTATGGAGGCTTAAGTTATGTCTGGTTTTTCGGAAAAACAGCGCTAGCACGGCACATAGAAAGAAGCGACAAGACCAGCGCTGTTTTTCCGAAGTTCAATATGTACCAACAAGCCCGCATTAGCACCCTATTTAATTTTATGTCTGGCTTGTTAACTGCCAAAAGGTTCGCACTAAAGCCGTTATTCTCCAGTGCGGCATAAGTCCATCGTTAATTCATGAAGTTTATCACGTTGATAAAGCTCTTTCAGCAGTGAGAATCTAGCAACGACCGACGCGAGTGCACGGGCTTCGGCAGAGGTGTAAAAGGGGCACTTGCCCCCCACCCCACAATCCACACGAGCCAACAGGGTGTGCGCGAGCACTTCCCCCCCTCACCCCCAAGAAATATTCCTGCCGACGCCGATGCGCGAGTGCATTACCGGCGCACCGAGCAAGCTGGCAGTAGAGCTGGCTGCGCCTCCGACAACAGCGCCACCGCTGCGGGATCGCGAATGGGGGCCAGCTTGGAGCGGCCGGTTTACACACCTCCCAATTCTAGCCACCCTAACGTAGGGCCATTCCGCCGTGTACGTCATCCCCTCATTCTCTACGCGCGAGCACGCGAAAGGAAGGGCAAGAAGCGTTCAGCTTGAAATTTGACCCATTTCCGCGGCGCGTAGCGTTGCAAATTTTGGCAGGCGTGATCATGAACGCTCAGTGTATCAATTGCGCTAGTCAGCTAAAAATTGTCAAACCTGGTGAGGGGCCCTTTAAGCACTGTGTGGTAGGATGAGCACTGGCGTAGGTTACCCTACCAGTGCGGAGCACACACCTTTCCGTTGCTGTCATCAAATGACGACGCTTTGAAAGAGTGCATATCGAGTACAAGTATTCATTATATTCATGTTGATGGCATCTGCACAGAATTCACCATATGCTGGGTTCAGGTGTACTTTAAAGGGGTACTGACACAAAATTTCGCGGCCGAGATAGCCTGCTGGATCGATTCCCGTGTACATGCGTGTACCATCTGCAAAATATCGACAGCGAATAAAGCTTGGAAGGTATTTTATATGAATTTTGAAGTTCGCGTGCGCGATCCAGCATTCTAGGCCGCACCTGGCGGCATTGACACCCTCGGAGGTGACCCGCGGTGACCCCCCCCTACTTCCCGGTACAACAGGTTATGATGACGTCGTAGCCGCCATTTCTGTTTTGGCGCGCTCGCCACTGCGCTGTTGGTGACTGCTCGGCGGCTGCTCGCGAGTGTGTGGCCGCGACCAAGAGGAGGCGCTGCCGCGGCGCACGCGTTGAAAGTTTTGTGTTTGGCGACAGTACAGCTTTCCCGTTTCCTGCTCCCAAGGACTTCTTGATTTCCCTGTGCTGCCTCGGCTGCAGTGACAGGCCACAATGCCGAAATCCTTCTGCGCCGTTTCCTTCTGCACGTCGAAGTCGGGATCAGGCGTATCGCTGCATACGTTTCCCCGCGACGAACCTCGGCGGCAAAAGTGGATCGAGTTCGTGTGCGCTTGTGGACGTCAGGAGTATCAGGACTGGTCCCCCCTTGCAGAACAGTCGCGTTTGCGGGCTCCATTTCGAGGCGCATTGCTTTACCACACAGGCGCCGGACTTGGCGTACATGGGTCTTCCGACTCCACCCTGTGCATCGCTCACGTCTGGTGCTCTGGTGTTACCTAGCTTTCTTCGGCACCAACAACTTGAAGAGCATCACAATGTTATCAAGTGATTCAATCGAATATTGAAAGCAGAAAAAGAGAACGTACTTTGGCTAAATGAATTGCCCTGCAGAACATTTGTGCACGAATGTGTCGGGTCTTACCATAGTACATTGCCGACGCGAGGTTCATCGTGGTCGTCGTCGCTGGTATCGTTGCCGCTTCCCGACGAAGCACTCCTCGCCAGCGGGTCAAACCTGAAGTGATTCGCCCCGTCGTAAATTCCTTCCATCCCCGTCGCAAGAAAATTGTCGCCATCAGACGACGATGAGCCCGACGACGACAGCGAGGACGATAACGGCGACGACATCACGCAGCATGGGTGACAAGCGAATGCAAGCAGACGATGCAGACCGCGCGGAAGTGCGTCACTGTTCTGTGTGCTCCGTGACCGAGCGTTTCACTCGCTAGGTGGCGATAGTTGCACCCGGCGGCTTGTCGTTTTTGGAGCTCTGTCAAACCGAAACTGAGGCTGTGTCGGTAATGAGGAGCTTGTAATTAATTATCTGCCGCGCGCTGCAGCAAACGATGTGCCGTGTTATGACTAACAGGCCCCCAGCAACACATTGCAGCAAAAAAACGCGGGGCGAAAATTTTTGTGTCAGGACTCCTTTAACTACTACAGCTACCATATGGTGTGCCACCAGGCGTCAGCATGCATCCACATCAAATGGTGCCGTAGCTGCCAAACATCGAGACGTTGTGCAAGCTCTCATATTTCAGTGTACAATAAACTTTTCACTTTCGTGTTATACCGGTTCCTATGAGAGATCTACCATGTAATTTTTGGGGTGTATTTCTGATGAGTCAAACCATGTTCTCACGTCCTTTCAATTTCTTAAAGTGGATTATGCATACATGCCATCAGGCCTCTACAGTGGCCAGGTGGCCGCTGTAAAGTAGCGCTATGATGCCCTTTGTTATTTTATCAAACATAGGACTGCATGCACACTTGTTACAATGGTCCACAAGACGACTTCCATAAGCATCCTTTGCCTTGCTTACAATATTAGGAAGAGCTATCTTAAGCAAGTTGCAGCAGAATGAGGGTAAGGAAAAACCCATGTCAAATGCAAAGTCATTTGATATGTGTTTGAAAATAATATACTTCTGTGCTGGAGATCAAAATTAGTCTATACTTATTGCCATGGCTGTGCACACAATTAAGGTGACTGTTCTGCCACTAGTATTCCAGCAAGTCACAGTTAACCTTTCCCCACTTTTCAGCCTGCATCCAGTGGGAACCCCCGCAGAGCTGCAGTCGACTCAACGCGTCCGTATCAGTGCATGTACTGTCCACTGGGATTCAATATTGAATCTGACCTGGCCCGACACGAACGCACACACACAGGAGAGCGACCCTTTAGCTGTGAGCAGTGTTCAATGACTTTTATTCGCAAGGACCACCTGGGAGTTCACATGCGTCGCCACAGTGGTGAGCGGCCCTTCAAGTGTGGCCTCTGCGCCAGGACTTTCACCAGGATGGACAGCCTGCGCCGGCACGTCAAGATGTGCCACCCTTGAGACACTGCCTTCCTTCGTGCACCGTGATGTTTGAAATAAAAAAAAAAACTCAGGAGCCCTTGCTTTCTTGGGAAAATGAAGACAAGTAAAGGTTGGGGTGTGTGTGCTTGACATACTACTTTGCTTTTAACAGGGGAGCTCCTTAAAGCCGAGGTAAACCGCTGGGAATCTGTCGTCCGCACTTTCCAGCCCAGCTGCGAGAGGGAAGCCCTGACGAGAGAGAGGGCATGGGTAAAGCTAAGTGGTTGGGAGGGAAGCCTAGTGTAGCGAGTTGAGCCTGGTAGAGAAAGGGTCGCGACGTGGAGAGGCTGAAGCTGAGTGGCGAGGAGGACAGCAACGGTGAAGCTATGGCAGTAGGGGAGCAGGTGGTGTGGAGAGGAGAAGAGAGCAGGAGTGTGATGGCCCATCACATCCTGCTCTCTTCTCCTCTCCACACCACCTGCTCCCCTACAGCCCATCACTGATGGGCTGTGCTGGTGAAAGGAGTTGGGTTAGCACACGCCCAAGCACAGACGGTGCTGGTGAAAGGCGTTCTATTGCCACCAGCGTCACTGTTTCATAAGCCTTCACAACATTAAGTTAGTTGAAGCTGCGCATAATTTTCTACAAGAAAATAAGAAAACGCAAACCACCGAGAAGAATAGGAGAAAGGAATGGAGCGTCACACTCACAACTAGCTTTATTCTTGCAAAACCGTCGCCATACACACACTATGCCACACATGCGCAATAACACCATGCGTCACATCGCAACAATCGGCCACTCTCAATGTGAGTGCTAGTTAATAAAGAAACCTTTAAAAAAAACTCGCCACGACATTTTGCAGTGCCGTCGGCCCGATGCCACGGATGGATGGATGCGGTGACATGTGCACCACCCACCAGTTGGCCCAATCTCTTGTCTACTAAAACCCACTTCTCTGCCCATGACGGCAGAACATCCGGACCTTTCTCTCTATAAGTTTTGTACCACAATACTCTAACCGTCTCTTACTTATTTCTATCGCGGCCGTGTTCCGCTTTATATTAATTGCCTTTCCCACGTGGCCTTCCCTAAAACCCAAGGCTTCATGTAGGCTCGTGCCCGTGCCCAAACGAACTACACCTGGGTGGATATCTCTACATTCAATCAGAACATGCTCCGTCGTTTCCTTATCTTCCCCACAGCATGTGCATTGTTCCTCTTCTTTGCCGAACCTCGCTTTATAACTTTGCGTACTAAGGCAACCCGAGCTCGCCTCCTTACTTCGTTTTTGCCCTTTCGGTAGTTACTCGCCGGTTTTTTGCCGCTAGTTACTCAGAGTCACAGTACTGAAGGACTCTGGTAATATGTAATAGCTTCTTGACACAAACGCACCGTTTCTTTGAATGCTGGCAGCAAAGATACGAAACCGAAACGAACGCGTGCTCTCAAGCCGCAGCGCAAGGTGCATCGTGTGTTCCAAACAAACGCACACACACAAAAAAGAGAACAAAACATAAACATAATGTCATCATGGCGACCATATCGAGTCGTTTGTGGCAGCGTTTGTGTTTTCGATTGCGTTGTTCTTGGCTTACCGCTGACCACCGAGTTTTGCGCCTGCGTGCGTGGCAAGTCCCTTCTGACCTGATGTTATTAGTGTAATTATTTATACCTGAAGAGGAAGCTGGCTGCAGCGAGTGCATATCGTCGTCTTCCGACAAGTGGTTGCTTGATCCTCGCTTTGCCGACGGAAGTGTGTCTCTTCGGCAAGTCTTCAGACACAATGCGAGCCTGACGTACTACCTGAGTTCACTATAAGTGCATTGTGTTTGTGTTGCTAATAGTGTGTCTTCGGAGGCCATTGGAAGTAGGCGCGTCTGCAACGCGTTGACCCTGGATTCGGCGAACGCAAGTATACAACCGGCGTTTAGCTTTTGCGACGGCTCCTTCAGTCGCATTAGTTAAGCATGCGTCCTGAGATACCTTCTGCGGAATTTGCGGTCCATTTTCTGCAAAAAAGTTTAGTTACTAGACTTGCATGACAGCGTATTTGACTGCGTTCTAGTGTTTGTTTGGTTTTGAGGGCACGTCTTCGCTGCAAGCTGCAGCAGACCGCGCTCCGGGCGCTCTTTTCGCTGCATTTCGTGCTGCATTCGCAAACAAACTAATGAGCAGCTTACAACGTGCACTTCCCCTGTCCCATTCCTTCGGCAGTCGCTTAGGCTTGTATGCGTGCAGTTTGAAAAGAGCGCCTATCATGTGTTGCTAGTTGGCGCATCGTGGTAGCGCCGTTGCTTTTGCACGAATGCGAGACTGGGAATTAATCTGGTCGCTTGCTAACGCCCCGTCTCAGTGCTTTACGCCAATGTTGTCATATAAGGAGCCTAAACAGTCGCAATTTGGCCAGTGTGCGTTGCAATGTAGCTAACGTTACCCGCAGCAACGTCAAATAAATCCTGCATTACAGCAGCCTGATACTTTTTAGTGACGCTGCACTTGCGTGATTTAATGATTTATGGCTTACCGGTGGGCACGTCATAATAGCAGTGCCCGCACTATTTGCTCAAATTCTACCTAAATTTGATTCACGTGCCACTACTATGCGTTCTTTCAGCAGGTCCCTTTTCTGTTTATTGCCTTAAAGGGACCCTGAAACGGTTTTGACGATTTTGTACAAACACATTGGGCCAGTAGACCAAGTCCTAAGGCTCATTTACAGACTAATTTAAGCTCTCTGCTTACACTGTGTAATTAATTACAACGCTATAAAGCTGCGAATCGCTGCAGATCACTGCGGCTCAGCCCAACGCGTTTTCAACCGCCCCTTGCCAGTACGACATGCAGTGTGGGCACGACGTCATTGGGGCTGCTGGCGACGTCACTGGGGCTGTGGTGTGCGCGCACGAAAAATTGGCTGGTAGGGTGGCGGCACCTGTCGGAGCAGATAGCAACCACTCCGCGATGTCTATGTTGCCAGACGGCGTGCGTGCTGCCGGGCGCACTGGGCTATGGTCTCCCGAGATGCACGCAACCTGTCGGCGTGCAATCTCGGAGGTGATCACTGGGCGAAGCTCAAATCGTCGAGTGTGCTCACGTGAGCTCTGCGATCGCCAGCGATGCCAGCGTGTCTCATGAGTTGAGGAGGCAAGGCAGGGGTGAGAAGGAGGGTATGATATAATTGTCCGTAGCCGCCTTGGTACACGGCGTGCCGCTAAATTTGTGGTGCCAATGGTTCGATGATGCTCTAGTCTAAACGCTGACAAAGCTTCAAATAACCGTTTCAGGGTCCCTTTAAACTGAAGCAATGTTCGTCGAAAAATGGGACCCTTGCACGCTTTGCATGCTGATGCACTGTGCTTGTTTTCATTTTTACAACTTGACTGACTTTTGCCATGTTTTGTGATGCCTAATAAGCCATGAACACATGCCAAATGGCCTTGTTGTAGAAGCCACTGAGGTAGAGCCCCGAGGAAACACTGAGCAAACAGAGATATTGGGCATCCGATGTAATCACCACTTTCGAAACATTGTTCTGCATAGTCGTGGGTGCTGACTGAATGTTATTTGCGGGTTCAGATGGCTGTTAGGAAAAGTTGCTAGGTGACCATCTCAATGCTATGCATTGTGCCATACGTCTTGCCCCTGCGCTAAGCAATAAGTGCAATAATAAGTATATTTGTAGCAGAGCCTAACAGAAATGCTTTTGCAGCTTTTGCATGATGCTCACCCCTTGACGAATACGATGATCGCAAAGCAGTTTCTCCAGTGACTGACTGTCTCAAGGTGCCTCGCTCAATTACTATTCTGTCTTTCGCCTAAACATAAGTCCAGCTGGACTTCTTTTTTTTTTACCTGAAGGCAAGGTCTGCTGTAAGCTTTTTGCTCTTGGTGTGTTGACGCATAGCACTTTTGCAGTTATTTTGCCTTTATGGTTTCTTTTCATGCCTGTATATGTGCAATGTTATTCTCCGTCAGAGACACCTAGACTTGTCACAGTAATTTTTTCAACATAATTTAACATGGCTCAGTGTTACACGGCAGTCTTTATTTAGTGGCATAAAATTGAAATGTTACAGGTCCTGAGTAGAACTCATTCATGGCTATACTTGGCGACAACTTTTCTTGACAGCACTGTGGAAAGCTATCGAACTGAAGTGCATGCCTGCTACCACACCGTAAAAAATAGTACTTAAGATTTACTGATAATTTTCACATTTGCCTTGCTGAAAATAAATGATGCTTTATTATGAGACTCAAACACTTGCTGGGAAGTTGTAGGTGAAATACAGTTATTGTTCACTTTGCAAGAATGCCTTCCTTTTCTCTCCACTTCTTAGACAGCACCACCTTTTTCAGCACGCCCATTTTCCAAAGTAAACATGGCATTCGTGACGTAATGGGTCGGTTTGCAGCCGCAAATGCACTGTTTATTTCCCCAAGAAAAATGTACGGTACTCATAATATGGCACTAAAATGTACACCGAACCATCGGAGTGTTTCTCCCTTCACATTTCTCTTGTACATAATTTTGTAAACGCTTGAACGATGCGAGCGAGCAAAACCCAAATCAGCCGCAAGCTGCCGTACTGCTTGCGGAGCAACACGAATGTGCAGAAGCTCCGCCTGTGTAGCCTTCGCTCCACTGTCAAGATAAGTTGTTGCCGAGTATAGTTACATGCTGCTCTGAGTAGATGGAAGGCATGACAACAGAAGAAAAAGGGGCAGAAAAATTGGGCATTGGTCCTACTGACACTCACTCTAAGTTACAGGCCCTCTCTTCCTAGGCAAGAAGTCACGATAGTTAATTCTGAGCGAAACAGTTCTATCACGTGATACAGTGTAGGTCTGTCTGTGGGATGATTGAGTAGTTGCACTTTGCAAATTTAAGTGGATATTTTCTATGATCCGCAAAAACTGAAATACTGTGAGACCTACAGGGAGAAGAAAAAGGAACATTATGCCGTATTCAGAAATTATCTTTTTTTTTTACAATAACAAAACATTATTTATTCTATGAGCAGAGTAAATGAAAAAAGGGGATTGAAGTTGTAACTATGGCTGCTCATGACTAAGTTTTGGTCACCATCCACTTGTGGCTTGGATAGTTATCAAAACGTCAACCTAAACGAAGACAGTCTGAGTAGTGAATTCAAAGTGGTTTTTTTCTGAATGAAGACAGCCCTTGAACTTTCAGGAATGCTTTGAAAACTGTGACAGGCATTGCAGTTTGTTGACGCCATTGCCTGAGCACCTTTTTCAGCGAGGGCAACTTTCGCCTTACTACAGTATGAATAATAAACCATTTTTGCATTGAATGAATGCATATCAAAGGCCCAAAAAGATTACTCTGCTAAGCTGAGTTTATGGTATGTGTGACTCTTCGTTAATAGTGATGCGGAACCCCTTTTCGATTAGAGCCAAAGAAAGTCTACCTGAAGCTGTATGTTAAGCTACAGCCTTCTACATTTTTCAATGCCTGTCCTGTCAGTTCAAAATGTATAACACATCTCCAGTCACTTTATGCATGGTAAACTTTAGCCTAGCGCCGCTGTTGCTTGACGTCCACGCTGGGCTCTGCATGATGTGCACCGAAAAATAGTTGACCCTAATTGTGGCATGATAGCTTAGCCCAGATACTTGGATAGTGATGCCCCTGTCAGTTTTGGTTTCGCAGGGCTGGCATTGAAAAAAAAGTCAATGTGGCTGTGGTTTAGGTGTGGCCTGAGCAGTTGGAGGAACCATGGGCAGTTAAAGTGGCAAGTTGGGCGTGTTGGTACATTATTCTGGCACACTACAGCACAAAAATATTCGCAACGCTTATCGTCGTCGCTTGTGTTCTGTCCGTTGTGTGTTTTGCGCTGTAGTGTGCCAGAACCATGGGCAGGAATTCAAAGGTGGAGGCAAAGGGGAGATGTTGCCTTACGCTTAAAATAAGGGGTTACCCTTTCAGCACCACCAAGTGCCAAGTGAAGGAGTGCCCTTCAGCCTAATTGAAAATGTAAAATTATGCTCGGCACCGCTCCCTCTTAGTAAGTATGTGTGATAGTTTTAGCTCCTCCTAGTCACCAACACCCCTGTCTGTGTCACTTGCGTCCCTGTTCTTTTGAAATAAGCAAAAATTGCAAGTGTTGTGATGTGAGCGCACCTTTGGTTAGCATGGCGTGCTTTTCTGTATTTACAGCTTGCAAGCTTCGATGCAAGTTGACATGAAAAAGTGGACACTGCATGTACTGTGTACATGTATGCAGACTAGCCCAGTTTGTTCGTCGACATTTATGCGTCCGTGCTTGTGCTGCCAGACTTCGCCTCCTCGTGGACATTGTGAGCTGCTGTGTGGACATCCTAGAGTGACAGCCTTGTGATACTGCGCAAGGGGCTTTTCATGACTGAGCTCAACCTTTCTTGAGCAAATGCACCCTTTAGTTCGTATGTCACAAGTTTTGCAAGTTCACGTGCATTCGTGTGAATTTAAATAGCAGTAATGACTACCACAGGTTTGTTTCATACATGGCAGGCAGTGTTGTAGAAGCTGTGCACACATGGCATATCATGCTAAAGCTGCGTGGGTTTCTTTGTTAATTCTCATTATGTCAAGTTTAGTGCAAATTATACTGGCAGGAAAGGACAAGGCTCACAAGGACATGCCCCTGACCTCATATGTCTTGTGTCATAAGTTATGTGTTCGTTGATTGATCAACGCTGAATCAAAATAATGATAATGCACAACCAACTACCGCGTACTCTCATTAAATGGAAATCTCTTAAAACAGAATTGCTGCTTAAATGAAACTGCCTCTAACCTGATTGCTTTCGTACTTCAATTCTGCATCCCTGTTCATTTCTCACTAAGTGGAATTCGTGTTAAATGGAACACATTTTCCTTTGTCCTTTCAGGTTCCTATTTAACAAGAGTTTACTGTAATCAGTCCTACCGTCGTATATGTCTTTCTAGCTCGTTACAACAGCAAGTTCAGAGAGTTGCTTGAGTACCTGCAAGCATGTAAATTCACTCGACAGTTGGGACCAAAAGGAGTTGATGCAAAAGGTGGAATACGCTTTCGTTCTTTTGAATCAAATCTGAGCCAAACACTTAATCTTATACATCAGACCCCCGAACATGCGTGCTGCGCTCATACAACATACAAACTGAAGTCCCGTTCTGTCACCACAGAAGATACATACTGATGATGTTTCTCTCTCTCTTTGCATGTTATGTTCACTCAATAATAAGCCATGGCTCTTGTGTACAATTACAAGCTAGAACAGCACCGTTGTCAAGTTTGAAAGTGCAGTTTTGTATAGCTTCAACCACTCTGCAGGGGCAACAAGCTTAATTGTCCATGCGATCTGTGTAAGTAGTGCTTGACTTAGAAAGATCACTTGGCAAAATTGTGCAGTAAGGTTACATTTGTATTTGATTCATTGCGCTTCCTTCAGTATAGCGTTGTCCCATATTACACATCCAACTTGTGGTGGCTATGAAAATTGTCAAATCTGGCATTTGCACATTTTAAACTGCCAGTATGCAGTGTGCCACGCCTTGGCAGTGAATGCAGGCATTATGCATGTGGCTGTCAGTTTCAGAAATTTGGCTACTCCATTTATTTGGTGGAAGATAGGTTTAGGTTTGTGATTCCATGCGATTGGCGTAATTTTCAATATTAAAGGGACACTAATGTGAAACAATTGAATCGGTTTGTATTGATAAATTGTACTCTAAAATTGTATAAAAATTGTACTCTAAAATCGGTTTGTATGATAAATTGTACTCTAAAAACCCTAATGTCGTTAATTTCGCCATCACATGCTTATTAATAGAGGAGATCATGGTTAAAAGTTTTCACTTTAAAACTTTGCACACATCACGGATTTCGAACTGTAATTTTCATGTTTTGGTGACATTGGCTCTGTGAAATTTCTTGAAGCTTGTTAAGTCTATGGACCCCTGAGAGGACGATGTACTTCATTTTTACTGATTAGGAACTACGTATGACCTAGTAGATGCCGTCAAAATCTATGACATCACGGCGTTTGGTGAGGGAATAAGAGGGTGGTGTCGCTACCCGCGTTTTCTTTTTGGGCGTTTTCTCTCTAACCAAGCGTCTTCTTGTGGTAAGGGGGGATGTTCTCGGTATTGTGGAATTGTAATTTACTAATATGCGAAAAAATCGTTTTTCTCTTTAGTTTTTCTTTAAGGTTTGACACATTATGTTACATCATGTCACTTCACCTTCTTTCGCATGTGGGGCACTGTCTTTTTGTCTGCTGATGTGATGCCTCTACTCTTCTTCGCAGTGCCTGTTACATATCAAACAACTGTGAGAAAGTGTACTGAGTCTTTCATTGTAATGGGAAAAGCTTTATTAATGACTCTGGCCCTGTGATGTATTGCACAGGCACCTTTACAGCAGTCGAGCCCTACTAGGATACATTTCATCAGTTGCATTTAACTCCCGCTTGCGCAGACTTGCGCACTTAGGTCCAATAAAAAAAAAAAGTGTCCCAGCTGTGTTCAGTCGTTGTTAATGTTGCTTCTGTGACACCAGTGTTGTTGCCTTGACGTTTAATCACACCAAGATAGGTCAAGCAAAATTACTTCGGTTCTAACTTTTAAGGGGACACTAAAGTGAAACAATGAATTGACTTAGATTGATAAATTGCACTCTGAAAACCCTAATGTCACAATTTCACCATCATATAATTATTAATAGCGCCGAAATCTTCCATGCATGACGTCACAGGCTTCAAACACTATCTTGCGTATTTTGGCCACATTGGGTCAATGAAAATTTCCTGAAACTTAGTATGTTATGTTTATGGCGCCCTCGCTATATCGTGTACTTCATTTTTACCGATTAGCAACTACGTATGACCTAGTTGACGCCGTCAAAATCTATGACGTCACGCCATTTGGTGCGGGAATTAGAAGGTGGCATTGCCACCCACATTTTCTTTTCTTGCATTTTCTCGCTTGCCAAGCGTCTTGTTGCGCTAGGAGGGGTGTTTTCGGTATTGTGAACTTGCAATTCACTAATGCGCAAAAAATCGATTTTCTCTTTAGTGTCCCTTTAATGCTCAGTCTGCATGCCTGTGTGCCAAATTTCTGCATGCCTGTGTGCCTGTGTTTTGCGCTGAAAACCACTCATCATGATTAACGCAATCCAACTCGCCCAAATGTCAGTTCTTCTTGTGCCAAATATAATTGCTTAATAAAAGTGCCTGAGCATGAGTGAGGTATTGTATGTCAGAGCAGCCATGTTGTTTTATTTTAGTGTTGTGTTGCATGCAATTTGGCATTTTGGAGCCAGCAAACACAGATGAAATCTGGTCATCATGCTTTTAGGTATGTGTTTGAAGTTTCTGAGCAAACACATTTGTCTTATGTAATGCATGGTGGCTTGTTTTTTGTCATTGCTAAATGATTTTACACTCTTCTGCTGGCTTCCCTTCTCACAGTTGACGTGCCACTATATATATTTGCCAAATGATGTGGAAGGCTTGATGGATAGAAAAGTGTGGTTCAATCTGTGGGGCAGCACATCAAATTTTTGTTGAATGGGGGGACAGTTTTGGACAGTGTCTGATGATGAAGTGGTCTTAAGTTTGCAGCACTGGGGCACGATCTTGTATGGGTTCTGCAGATTAGCGAACACTTTCACAATATGTGATTGGTCGAAGCTAGTGTGAGAGTCTTGAATGAGGGATCTGCATGCAATCCTCAATGAATCACGTGTGGCAAAAATGTTTATTCCTTTGTAGATCAGGCACATGACTGAGTCCCTGGATAGTTGATAGAGTACCGCAGCATGGCTTCACTTCTGTGGCAGTTGGCTTCGTTGATCTTTTTTCTTATGTTGAATTCCAATGGCGGAGTCGGAGCAAGTTTTCCTGCTCCTTTTGGAGCAAGTCTGTTCCAATGGCAGAGTGAGGGCAGGAGTCAAGAATTCCAATGAGAGAGTCGGAGTGGATTCAGAGCGGGAGTCACTCCGTGGAGCAGGAAAAGCTGCTCCGCCGAAATCAGCGGAGTGGACCGGAACTCGGCGTGACGTACTTTCTTTAAAACATTTGCCTGCTTGAGGGCGCCGCCGGTAGTCTGTTGTTTTGGTGGTAATGGCGGACGACATGTACTCGATAGCGACAGTATGGTGACAGCTCCGAGTCAGAAAAGTTCCCGCACGAGCGATTCATTGGATAGTGACCGCTACGTTGAAACTACTGCGTACGAGCGGTAATTCGACAGCCGAATGGAATAACTGTGTGCAAGGAACTCTGGGCAATTTGTCACTCGAAAGACAAACTTTCCGTTTCCGCCTTGCTTCAGCGGCATGTGTTGTGTTCCAATCGCGGATCTGGAGGCGTTGCTCTACGCCAGAGTCGAGTGCTCGCTCGCGGAGTCTGTCGGCTGCTCCGACTCTGCCATTGGAATTCAACATTATTCTACTGTTTCACTCTGTCCTTCAATCAGTAGGCTGGGATGTTAGAAAAATCCTGCACTGTGGCTTTAGCTATGAAGGCACCATAGCTGGAGGCCTTGAGTTAGCTTTTCAGAAAAGTTCTTTCTGATAGAAACATGAGTTACGGCAGTTTGTAACTAACCATGTAACTGCTTCTCCTAAATTGCTACTCATGTAAACTGCCTGTTCTTAAAGTTTATGGTGTTTGTGACACTGTTGTTCAGAAGGACGCTCCATGTCTGTAGCCCCGGTCTCGAGGGGCACTGGTCGACTCTGGTTAGGTCATGTACACATACATAGATGCTGAAAAGTATCGACATGAGAACAGTCACAGTAGAGGCATGATCTTGTTGTTCAATGGATATCTAATGCAAATGTGGCATAGGTGTCACAGACAAGCTTTTTCTCTACAGTTTCATTTTGTTTCTCTTGTCATTTCTATATTTCAATTAATTCTTCAAATAATTTTTCATATGCTCGTACTGCCTTCATTATTTTCGTCGCATTGCTCTCATCCGCAGCCACTGAGCTCCCAAAATAGAAAAAAAAAGTAGTTTGATGCACATTCGTGTGTTTTAGCTGCTTTCTGTGGTGGTTGCTGCAAGTTGCTTATAGTGCGGTTGTAGTGGCATGACAAGGCTGAAGCCATTTCTCTTGCATCTGAGCACATTGTGGTTTCCACATTTGCACCGCATTTTGCGAGTTCCGTCTGGATTCGGCATAAAATTAACTCGGAAGTAGCCTTTCTTTTCTGGCACTCTGTGCCAACTATCATTGTGATATGGGTTTCATGTGAAAAGGGCACACCCTATTTCCAATTTATCACCACAACCACTGGCAATGTCGCCCATTGGCTGGCTCAAAATAAATTTATTAAGAAAAGTGTAATGTCAGTTTTCTTATTGGTGTCTTGAGCCTGTGCAAGAAGATTGCTTTCTTACTGATGGCGCTTTCTCAAAAAAGAAAGAAAAAAAAGAAATGTGCAGCAATAGACAATTGCGGCATCATGTGAGGGAAGTGCAGTGTTTAAAAAAAAAATCACGCCATATCCACGAAGTGAATGATGATGAGTGGGCGAAGCTCGATCGTTTTCATCCATGGCAGAAAGAGAATGTGTGGTCTGGAACGCGCAATACTTCATGGTCATCAGCGTCATCGTCATCGTTATCACGTGTAGTGGGTACATTCCACTATACTGGAACGCGCTTATACTTCATCGTTATCACGTGTAGTGGGTACATTCCACTATACTGCATCATCGTCATCTTTATCACGTGGAGTGGGTACATTCCACTATACGTGGCTATCTACCTACTACTACTACTACTACTATTACTACTACTACTACTACTACTACTACTACTACTACTACTACTACTACTACTACTACTACTACTACAGAGGAGGGACAGACCCACACCCTTAGGAGCTTCGCCCCTCTAAAACTTGATCTACTGAAGAGCAGATCACATTTTTAAAATCGGTGCAAGAAAACTTAGGAAATATTAGGGTTTCTATTATATTTTTTTGAGAGCACTAAATATTGTTCTAACGCCACCTTCCCTTGTTGCTTTTCTTGTAGCTTTACCAGACACTGGTTGAATGCAGGCTGTTGCGAGAATACCTTTACATGTTGAGGGAAAAGCTCCTGGACTGGCTATGTTGTTTGGTGATAAAATGGATGCTTGGGCTAGTTGGTGATTTGGAATCAACATCTTTGCACAGCGCAAGAAAACGAGGGTGTAAGGAGGACACAACATGGGCGCTGCCCATGTTGTGTCCTCCCTACGTCTATGTTCTCCCTACGTCTGCCCGTGTTGTGTCCTCCCTACGTCCTCGTTTTCTTGCGCTGTGCAAAGATGTTGGTTGTTTGGTGGCTTGTTGAATTTAGGGAATAGGAATTAGGACCTGCCATGCAGCTATTTGCACCAGGTCTGTAGTGTAAAAGTGTGTGACTCCAGGTTGCTGTAGTGTACGAGTGGCGCTTAGACCTTCTTTCTCTCTTCGGTTCCTTACCTGTGCTCTGGCCATGTGTGATTGAACAAGCAGCTGTTATGCTTCCACAAAATTTGAAAGTTTTACCAAACCTTAAATACACCCTGCAACACTTTTTGAGCATGGTCAGAAAACACTGCTGATTGGTAGTCGAGGGCCCTGAGAACGTCCTGAGCCAAACATCATAGCACGGCAGGCAGCCTGGAATGAACAATCAGATATCAAAGTCAGCTAGAAATCGCTCCCTTCTCTCTATACAAATTATGCCAAATACCCATATTGCTGTGCCATATACCCATAGTTCACACCTATTGTCTGATTTGAGCATCGTGAAATGCATAGTTACCGTGGCTGCAGTGGGATGCCACCTTGTGCCCGCATGTGCACTCGCGATCACACTGAAAGTAAGTTGAGGGTTCGAAGAAAAAAAAGAAAAAAGTGCTCGAGGTCATGACGAACACTGATGAAGGGAAGTTTCAATGCACTCGCTAGTATGTAAGGAGATGGATAGCGCCTGAAGCATGCAACAAACTCCTGTAAGTCTGCTTGTGCTTGATGGATTCTAAAAAAATTTGCAGCAGTCTATTTGTTAGGCAATAAGCTCTTTTAAAGATCCCATTTGACGAATACTTGGAATTGTGCTGCACGGCCAGTTTAAGCTATCTTGTTAAAATGTTGCTCTTTCTTTTTTTCTTCTTGGCACAAGTTGCCTTGCTTCTTTGCTTAATCGTAGAAAATTTTGCTATTTGAGAACAGCAGTATCTTTTTCAATAATTGTTTACATTTCTTTTGATGAAAAAGCAATCAAACAAGATATGTCTGAGGCTATTGCCAGTGTTTCGACAATATGATGTGACTAATGAACTCAAAACCACCTACTTACTCTCTGCTGTATTCAAATTGCAATGACTTAGATTTAGGGGCACATTAGGTTATCAAATCTAATCCAAAGCTCTTCAATTGGGAGTACCTCAAACTCTGGACCTTAGTCATAGCTTGTAAAATCCAACATTTTAGTTCATAAATTTTAAACAAACTTGGCTGTTAATATCTGGCCTGAGATCTACCTTTCTTGACCACCAATTGATCACTTCAAGGCGTCCATTTTCCTGTGAATTCTTGTGTTGCTTAAATAGATTGCCTTGGTGTTTCATGCATACCCTAGCATCCCGCATGTTTTCAGACGTTGAACAGCGTTGGTTGCATTCTGGCTTGTTGGTAGTTTAGAGGGCAAAAAGATATGCATTAGGCACTGAAAAATATTGGTGTATGTAGTTTTTTTTTGGACATGAGTTTGCGTGTAGTGAGTTTTTCTTGTGCAAACAACATAGTAGTGATATTCCATGCTTCTGTACACTTCCTTGTGCCGCTCAGCAACTGCTGCTGCCCATAGTTCTCTATTTTATGTATAGAATTCTAGAGGTTCAAAAGCGTGACGTGCTTGCCCATGTTCAATATGATTTTTCTAGTTTCTATTATTATCTGACTGTTTCTATTGCAACTACGTGAGATTTCTATTGTGATACTCTCAATCGCAGCCTACGTTGTCATTGTTTTTATTCCAGAAGCTTTTAAACAATACTGTGTTTAGAGATGACTTTTGTTGCTCTAATTTCCTGATAAGGTAGCATTTCGTGGCCCACATAACTAGTTCAAATATTTTGCATGTCTTGCTGAACTAAAGGTCTTTAGTTGTGTTTATACGAATGCAAAATTGTGATATGTAAAGACTTGAACAATAAGCAACTGACAGCAAATGCAAAAGATGTTTTGTAATGTGGCCAGAGTTAAAATGTCGGGGTCACTGCTTGTTTGCGTCAGCCTTAGGTATGCTGAACTTAGTTGTGGACAACTTTCAGTGGGAGTGAAGCCAAAGCTGTAGGAAAGGAGCTCTTAAGCACACATTAGATTCACAATTAATCCATAACTGGTTCAGGCTGCATTATTTTGTGTGACTACCAGCACTGCTAGGACAAATGGAACTGTGCACTGTAAATGTTTGTTTACTAGATGTAGCACTGTAAATGTTTATTTGTATTGGAGAGTGCTTGTTTTATAATTGCTTCTACTGTATGAAGGCTTTTCCACCCAAATTTTTATATGTGTAAGCAATTTTATGCTTTTGGCTACATGAGAAAAAACTGTTCCGGCCATCCATCCATCCCTCTGTCACACAAGACAGTCATTGCTATAAAGAAATGAGCGGATAAAAAAAAAATAATAATTTTCTTGGTGGTGCTATGTTTTGAACCCAGGCCCCCCACGTTCCAAAGAGAACTGCCTTAACCACTTGGCTAAAGACCCACACTTGCATAATGGAAATATATCAGAACCGACAATGCATTGTATACTTGCGATGCACAGCAAGCGTAAAAGAAAGCTTTCTATGAAACCTTCATTGACTTTCAAGGTAGTAGAATAAAAGTCTTCTCTAGGACAAGATGTAAAGCTTACATGGAAAGATTGTACACATTAGGAAGGTTGAGATTATTAAAGAATTTAATGGCCAGTCTCGCGTTTTGGTGGGCATGGAATGCACCTGCCATGGGGCTGTTCCAGACGCCAACAAATGCTGGAAAGATGAAAGACCAGTGCTGCAAGAAAATGTTCGAGGGGAGGCGGCAGCATACAATAAAACCCTACGCCTACACTTGCACAACACTGGAATAAGATTCGGCATAAATTTTTCTCTTTTGTTGTTCCTTTAGCATTGACCGTTACCTAGTAAAAATCGAGCCCTATGATGTTTTTTTTATTAGCATGCTCAGCTGGCCTGAAGGCACTCCAATTTGTGATTAATCTTTTGAGTAGGCAAAGAATAAACATTACTTTAAAAAAGAAGGGAGAAGTTTACGCTAGCCATGTAAAGCTTAAGAAACAGTAAACCTGGTTGAGCCTTAGGGGCTTAACGTGGCCTTTTAAGCTGATGCTAGGTGTTTCCTTGGCATAGACAAAGTAGAGTCGAACCACAGCCTGTCACAGACCATGCAATAATGTCCAAACTCCAGTGCCAGAACTTAACGTGCAAAGCTGGCTGTGGCACACCCTGGTAGAAGCGTGGGCCTTTCGTCGCTCGTACTCTGCTAGCACGGCAAGCAAACTCTGTGCAGCGGCTGTGCGGAGTGTCTCCGTCGGTGGGCGCGGCTGATAGGCAACAGCGTGAAGGGTTTTTTTGCTGACATCCGACAATTTATCTCGTGCTTTAAGAGCTTCGCTGTTAAAAAAACCTTAGCTCAGGTGCATCTGCTTTGGTCGAGTCGTTACATTGTAGGACTGGCAGTATGATGAACTCCATCACGGCTGATGCACATTTTGGCAAGGCATCCTTTAAAGCTCTTCAGGTAATGCAGGACTATCAGTGGATGTGATTCACTGAGGTTAAGCGAGAGCTCGTGCCACATTTTTCAGATGCTTATTAGTAGATGGCGGCAAACTCATTGTAAAGGGAAGTGTAAGTAGTGCTGCCATGTTTCCTTCTGCTGTTGGTTCTGGTGCACATGTAATTTCTGGTGCACGTGCACATGCAGATAGCGATTTCTTTTTTAACTCTATGCTTAAAGCCTTCCTTCTCTAAAAACAGTTATTAAATTTAGTAGCTTTGAATGTGCTTCCATGGAAAGTTGTCCACGAATTTAGGAGGCATCAAGTATAATCTATCCTCCAGTCCTTTGTGTAAAACATTCATAAAGAATGAAAATACCCTGCTGTCATGTTTCCTGCTTTGGCACACGATATCAAAAGACTTTTAGCATTACCTGGGCCACAGACCTGATTTTGCAGTTTGGGTAGCTTGTTTTCCCCAACTGTAGTTAAAAGTAGACAACGCTATAACCATTCATTTTGACATTATTTTCGAAGGCTTAATTGTTAAATCATTCACACAGTGCTGAGTTATCATTCACACAGTGCTGCATTGACAAAGACCAGTTCATACAAAGGCCTCTTGCGTTTCTCATGCCTTGCTCGCAGACGGCAACGAGCCACCATGCCTTCAGTCCTTAAAGGAAATGACCTTCAGCCTACCGTCGTCACGGTACGCGACCACCTACATACGCAGCCGCATGACCACAGCAGCAGTCCGCGGCCCGGACATGTTGAGGCGCATCAACAGCCCGTTCAGACGCGAGCTGCAGCGCATCAGGTCGGCGGTTCGCTACAATGCCGCACCGGTGACATCTGGCGGAGGAATGGCCGTGCCGGAGCGGAATGTGGCTGCCTCCGTCCTGAAGCCTTTCCATTGCCACCTGTGCCCAAAGAGGTTCGCTCGCAAGCATGTGCTTGAGAACCACATCCGGACGCACACAGGCGAGCGACCATTCCAATGTCCATCCTGTCTGAAGGACTTTGCGCGCAAGGACTACCTCAACTATCACGTGCGGCAGTGCCGATTGAGGACGCGCTAGGTTGTCTGCAGCAAGCTTTGACACAAACATTGCAGTACACCGCTGTCCATAATCGTTGTACAAAGGGTGTAGCTGAAGGGTGTAGCTATTGGAAAATTTCTTGAGCACACCCCCCATGCAAGGAGCAAAGCTTTAAATATAAACCTGGTGACAAAATGAATGGTACGGCATGCGGCCTTGCAGGTTCTGTAAAATCAAATTTTAGAAATCTGCATTCAACATGCCGAATTGTTGAAGCTGCCTGAAGCATCGGTGTTGGACAATAACTAAGAGATTGGTGACTTCCATCATGGTTTGAATTTGACATTCACTTGTTTGATGCATGTGGGAGAGCCCCTCTGTAGTAGTCCTGATTGCTGGCAACCTTTGTCAACAGTCCTTGAACTGTTTCAGCCCGGTTTTCCGTCTTTATTGAAAAATAATTCAGTGAAGATATAACCCCATGCAAATACTTTATATTGTGAACACACTCATTAGAACTGAAGGCCAGTGAAAAGCGAGTTTTATAATTGGCGTGTATATTGGGGACTAAACCCTCTGCATATGTGTTTGGTGTTCTGCTGCATTGTTGGTTTGAAATGTGTAGGTGAAGACATAGGTAGTTCATGTGGATCGGGTGTATGTGAGTCGAAGCCTTCCTAGAAAGCAGAACTCCACTCCGATTGTGTTTTTTTGGGCCTCGCTGCCAATGAAAGCTGTAGAGTCTGAAATGATGTAAGACTTTCTGCTTGTATAAGTACTCTCCTATTTACAATGAACTAAATATGTATATTTTACGCTTATTCAGGGTCTTGAAATACTTTTGTAGCACATCTAGTACAAAAGTGACTACAAGTTTGTACAGGGTACCGACACCACATTTTTACTCTTTGTTTCTTCTTTATGTATCAAGTTTAAGAAACCCTCAAAGCTGTAAAAAAAAAGTGTACTGGTAAGCATCGGAGTACTTTATATAATTTGGTGTAGCACTTGTTCGTATTTTAGCTTTAATTTTTGTATCTACTAATTTTTGTTTCTGTGAAGCTGACACACCTCAACGTCTCGGTAAACTGGCTGTCTGCATTCCTATCGAAACTGTGGCTAACGCATGTGTGAGACCAGAATGGTGAAACATGCAGCACCCTGGTGTACCTTTTATGAGCAACAGCATTATGTTCTAAGCATCAAAACAAATTCTGATGTGTGTCATGATGTAACAATCCAAAAAACAGCAGGAAGGGGAAGATGGAAGTTTGTGATGAAAAAAATCCGTAAACAGTGGTTGTGTGCTCGAGCCGATGTTTTGACAAGTGGATTTGTCTTCTTCAAGGCTAGAACAGTACTTTATAGAACTGTACAGTTCTAGCCTTGGAGAAGACAGGTCCACTTGTCAAAACGTAGGCTCGAGCACACAACCCCTGCTTTTGGATTTTTTCATCATGATGTAACAGTGTTGTTCATGACATCAGGTTGGGCACATTGAGACTCTCTCATATGAGATGGTGATGAGCGTTCCTTGACATTCATACTGGCAAAGTTGCATACCTTTTTGTGCAAGGAGCACGCAGAAAAGATTCTACAACCTTGAAATTATCTGTCAGCACCACTCTCAAAATGAACTTCCTCCTGATGCAAGTTTAGGAAGACAGAAGGGATTGTTGGGTACTTATACTTTGCTGATCACTTATACAGGACACTTGGGGATTTGAAGCTTTCCATTACATTGGGCGTTACAGTGCATTCAGATCTTTTGGACAGAAGTTTCATTGCTTGCTTTCCCGAGCTGTGTCGAGGGAAGTTTATTCCTTGCACTTTAAAGTACGGCAACACTGCTGTTTCTTGTATGGTTTCGCAGAGCAGCGTTTCAAGACATAGTGCTGTATTCTAAGTTTCATCTTGGATTCTTCGGTATTGGTTTACTATTTCAGTTTCTTTTAAAGATTGGCACACTCGGACTTTACATAAACCACCACTGTGGGTGAATAACTATGGTACTATTCTGTTTAGGTTGAGGGTTTCACTGTCTGCCAGAGTAGCTGCATTCACAAATGTTTGTTATATTTTGGCACATGTTAATGAACTCCGGGTCAAAATTAATTTGGAGCCTCTCACTACGACACCTTTCATGGTCCACAGTGCTGCTTTGGGTTATAAACCCGGTAAATCAACAATTATTTATTCAATCTGTTAACCAACCACTCACTGCCATGTGGCCTTCATCCCTACTGGCTCTTTAGGGTGTAACACTGAAGCATCCCTCATTTCTAGCATTCATGTTCTGTCATGATTCCTTACTGTAAATGCAGTACAGTCCTTTTTAGATGGCATAGTTTCATGCAATACTACCTGGAGATAAATATGGCAGGACAGTCTGTGTGGGTTTCTAATAAAATATTCAACGCTAATGTAATGCTTGGATGCAATATTTGTAGTCTGTGTAAAGTGTGGCATGACTAAAAAAGTATCTTGAGACCACACAAACAGAGCTGGGCGATAGTGTTGCTTTGAAGGCATTTAACTTGTGAAAGATGTGCCAGTGGGAAGCCCAATGCATTTGCAAATCCCGGGCGTGACACACCCGTGCTACACGGTAGTTGCGATGCATTTTACTGATTTGAAGTTGTCCAGATTAAAGCTTAGACAGTTCGTGTGTCTTGTTGAGAGATTGCAGATTGTCTAAAATCTTTCGCTGCAGCTGCAATATATCTCCAGAAGATCACCACCCGCACCATGAAAACCAAAACCCTAAGTGATATCGAGCCTGTCCAGTCTGCCTACATATGTGGTGCTGATATGTGTGTCTTGCTTAGCTCCACAGCAACAGAAATGTGTCTCAAACACAGATATGCAAGGTTGAAAGCTGTCAAGGTTGAAAAGAGATCGTATTGGCACCAAGCTTTCCAAGCTGTTTAGTGGTGAATGATTAGTTGCTAGCCTGTTTACTGGCAACAGTGTAATAGTGATGTGTGCACAGCATAAGGTCAGCAAACCCACTCACGAGTGGACTCACTCAGACTCAGATCAAGCCGTGAGTCTGTTTCTAAGTGAGTACGAGTGAGTAATATTTTGGTTAGTCTGAGTCCGAGTGAGCCCTAAGCACAAAATTTATTTCTTGAATGAGTGAGTGAGCTCCAAATTTTTTTGCTGACCTGTGGGGCATAGTAATGTATAATTAATAATTCTTGGGTTTTTGCATAACAAAACCACAACATCCACAACATGATTATGAGAGATGGCATAGTGGAGGGCTCTGGAAATGTTGACTACCTTGGGCTTTTTAATGTGCACTTAAATCTAAGCACAAGGGCCTCTAGCATTTTTGCCTCCTTCAAAATGCGGCCACCGTGGCCAGGATTCGATCCCGCTACCTTAGGGTCAGCAGTCCAGCGCCATAATCACTGGGTCGGTAATGCACAGCACGCCTCAGACGGGAACAAACAGCGCTGGACCTGGGATTGAAAGAATGACAGACGAGGGCGCTGAACTAACAACCACTGGTTTATTGCTGGGATATGCAATATATACAGAAGATTTTTGCCCAGCAGATCAACAAAAGCGCAGTATCCGTGCAGAGACAAAAAGTCATCATGTCAGATGCGTCGGCAAAACAGGCGGTCACGTTTTTGACAATTAACTGATTTCACACATATTCATGGAAATCGACAGCACACTGACACACATTTCTTTGTTCATTGATATGGTAAGCTTGCACTAATGTAGCGTGCTCTTTGCTCTCTGTACGTTTCCCAAAACGGTGCACCACTCAAGAATTGGCTCACAGCCACGTGCTCTGCAGTGCTGAGCTAAGTGACTAGGCACAGATCTGTTAAGTGCCCTCGTCTGTCGTTCTTTTGCCATTCTGTGTCCAGTGCTGTTTCTTCCTATCTTAATCATGTACCAGCCTGCCCAGTTAGGCGCACTCCTGCATAGCATGCCTGTTTGGAATATAAAGAAAGTTACGGAGGCACCCGAAGTCTCATTACTTGCATGGAATGCGAAAGCATAGCACGCCTGGATGTGATGACTATATCGACGTTCCTATTATTTTGATGTCCACATTGCGTGACATTGATGATAACTACCATATACGTAACGTCATGTGATGGTGTCATGATATGACATGATCACTTGATGCGAGTTTTCTTGCCTTTGGGTTGTAGTGCAGCTCACTGGATGTTTTGCTTCATGGGGTATGTAATGCTTTCACATAAAGAAGTTCCTTGCCAGTAATGATTGCTTGTTAGTCATGAGGAAATAAGAACTGTGGCTTCTATGTTGCTTTTCTTCAAAAAAGGGATGGAACTAACAAATTTGTTCTGTAGATAGATGTATGTTGACGGAAGAAGTCTTCCTTCATTGTTTTCTCAGGGTGATTCAGCTGGTATGCCAATATTTTTTGAAGTCCCATGAAATCCACATTAACTAGATTTTACATATAAAAAAGCAAACAAAAGGAGCAGAAAGAAGTGAATAACAAGGCTTGTGCATGCCGAGCATGCACTCGGTGATTTGCCAGTGAATTAGTTAATCGGTTCAGTTGTACATACTAGCTGTAGTCAATCTTTTGATAAACAGTATTTTATATGCTACCAAGAGCATTCCCGCAAAAATTCCCAAGAACATGTGTTGGAAATATTGCAGGTGTGTAGCGGTACAGTAGTACATGGCTAGTTTTTGCATTCCAGTTTTGTAGGCTTGTGGATGCTGTGTTCTGGACTTTGATCATTTGTTGATCATTACAAAGCCATAGTCACTGAACTGCCAAGCTGGGCACTGTACGTTTGATGCTATTTATGTATGTTTGGTTTTATCTAAATGTTATGAATTGGAAATGTAATTGGGAAATTGCAAATTTAGTGAATTTGCAAATTAGTTTTCAATTAGTGTCATGTGAACAGGTAGGCAAC
This sequence comes from Rhipicephalus appendiculatus, assembly GCA_030522465.1. Taxonomy (NCBI): domain Eukaryota; kingdom Metazoa; phylum Arthropoda; class Arachnida; order Ixodida; family Ixodidae; genus Rhipicephalus; species Rhipicephalus appendiculatus. The sequence goes on along the minus strand of JALIZH010023508.1, from coordinate 43,449 downwards.
GCTTGCTTGGATATGGTGCTGGCATCAACAAAAGTTGCTGGAAGAAGGTTCACAGATGCACAATTTCGTTTTATAGCTACCATTTGTTTTTCGAAAATGCGTGGAAATGTTGCACTATATGCCTTATTTGATGCACATAAGACATGAAATTTAAAGGATTTAAGGAGAGATGATGCCTCGGTTTTTTAAATGTTCGAGAGAAGTTCTTCACTTGGTATTTGATTTTGCATGCTGGTTTTGTGTGTTGTATTTCAGGGGCTGTGTAGTATATTCTCTAGTGTAGATTTCCTGTTTTTCATGGCAGTGGTCTATTTTATGCACTTGCTTGTTCAGTTTGATTGTCACCAGGAATCAAATTCGTTTAAACATCTAGTTTAAGCATACAGATAGGGATTGCATTTTCCGAGTGTTCATTGCGGTGGTCTTCATGTTTGTAATGGGTGTGCACTGTGAGATCTCATATTTTAGGGGTAAACAGAAAAGGTCTTGATGCCAATATTCGATGAAGGGTGAATATTCATGACTTTTTTGTTTGTTTGTATGAGGGCACACTTTTTTCCTTACTTGCATTTCGGTGAGGTTTGTGTGGGTTGGGGTTTTCTTGAAATAAAGCAGTTGTGCATAAAAAAAATACCCATTGTTGTAATTTGTTGCTTGGTCATTTGATTAGCATTCTGAAAGCATAAATTTGAAGGATGCTTATGCTCATGTGTGCATAGCATCTCACTCTTTTAAAAGAAAACAGTGTTCTGCTGGCACTAGGCTGTACAAGAGAGATTTTGGTGTGTGTTTTGGCGTTGTAGGTTTGGCAAGCATTGCACTGAACTACCAAACAGACATTATGAAATGGTAGCAAACATTCTATTGCATAGACAATGCTGTGCTGAAACATGTTTGGTGAAAAAAAGTGTGTGAAAAGATCTTTTAAGTTCAGTCACATTCATATCCAGTGATTTTGCCTAATTTTCTGTTGTGATATGCTGCATGACGTTTTATAAAAAGCAAGATATGGCTCTTGAAAGAGCTTCACTCGTCAATTTTAGAAGCTTTGATTGGAAGTCCCCTAGTGGTGAAAGGGTGCAAAAGGCTCTCGTATTTTGTACAAGTTTACACAAAGAAGTTGCCAAAGAAGATTAATTCACCAAATGCTACAGCCACTGAGCTAGAGAGGATTTGTTGCCTGTCATATATGCTGTGCCAAATTTGTTGCTGCTTTTGTGCTGTGTCTAAAGTTAAATGTTGATAGACTGCATGATAGACTGCGTTGATAGACTGCATCTCTGGAAATGCATGTGTGCTCGAAGGGTGAGCTTTCAAGTTTAAAATATGAGTGCTGTCCTTTGCCCCCTCCCCACATGGTGTGTTGTCCACGGGATCTCACAAATATTGGAGCTTTGCGGCTTGACATATATGTATTATTCTGCCCCCCTCCCCCCACTTTTGTGCATTTCGCAAAATGAATGCACAAAATAATGATAAATGGTGAATAATGGTAAATTCTGTGGGTTGAAACTGAATGTCTTGAGCACTTCCAACTGGTTCTTTCAGAACACTACTCCAGCTCTCCAGCTCTGAGTGCTAAGAGGTGCTCTTGCCTTCACCAGGCCTGGGAGTGCATCTGAGATCTGGCAGAGTTTCCAGTCATTGGGCCCTTGTGTGGTTATCAACTGCGGTAGCATGTCTGACGATGCCTCAGTGCCCTTACGCCTTGATTACAACATAAGTCTCGCCAACGTGTTTCTGATAAGCAGCTGCAGTGTTGACTTGATCACACTCTCCTTGGCCACCATGAAAAGCGGGCTCCATATTGTTGCGGTGCGAGTCCGAGCGCAGTGCAGACCAACTGAATGTAGTGTGGTACATACCACCATGAGAATTATCGCTGTCCAGGGAGGGTCGGAAGTGTGTTGAGTGCAATAGAGACAGATGCGTGGTCTATGAGCTAGAGCGATGGAGTTTGCATCTAATATGTGTAAGCTGCCGTGCAGTAATTATATGTCCATTCCACTTATGTGGTACTCCATCTCATTACCCCACTGTAGTACTGCAAAGGCTTTATGGTCGTATCTGCCAACCAGGAGAGGTTATGAGAAAAAAGCTTCTCTGTTGTTCACTTATAATCACTGTGCTCATGTCAGCAATTCAATGGAAGCTTCATAAAAGGATAAGCAGCCTCATCCTGTGCGATTGCCCCAAAGTCCTCTTTGAACACTATTGTTCTTTAACCAAATCTTTTCACTGCTGATTGGCGGGTGCAAGCCCTTGCAGCACTGTATACCATTGCCGGTATGGATTGTAGGAAAATGGAATTTTTTGTTTTGTCCCGTTGCCTACTTGCACTTGCTTCTGTTTGTCGTTATTTGAAGCACTTTATTTGAACAGAAAGTTAAATTAGTTGGCTGCTTTATGTGACATGTTTATGTAACTCAGTGTTTTTGTGAGAAACGCTTTGCAGTGACCACGTCTGTCTGTGTTGCATTCACAGAAGGCAAATAGAATTGCTTTAATCTGTCTTTTCTTGTCTGAGAACTTGTTGCATGTTTAACTTGTACAGTTTTTTCGCATTGGCTTGTTCATGTGTGTTTTGTTTTAGTTATCTGAGTGTTGTAATCAGTGCTGTTTTGAAGGCAAAAGATCCAAACTTCCAGTTTTGCTTCCCCTCTGACTTACTGATGCAGAGATGGCAATATTACTTGTTAGAAATAATTAAATGAGATTACTGATTACTTTAAGTTCTTTAAAATGTACTGAGCTTACATTACAAATTAAACCTGGCCAAAAATAATGACATTGCATTGCTGTTACTTTGGAGAAGTAATGAAATTAATTTAACAAAATGTTTATCATTCATGCATCACATATGTATATGTATTTACATCACATATACATTTAAATCTCAAAGATCTGATAGAAGGAAGTAGATCTTTTTTTAGTCCTCTCTCTCAGAGCGGTATTTTGATATGTGTTAGGAAAAACTGTGGCACTGGAACAAGGTGTAAAATACTCCTTGTTTATGCTTTTCTGATTCAAAATGCAGCTTTAGCATCATGTGTTGCTGGAAGCTTGTTGTGCACTATTACTAGCATGCAGTGTCTTTGCTATTATTGTCCCGTGATGAACACTCAATTTTAAATGTAGTGAACTGCACACATCCCATTCAGCTGGTGGTCAGTTAGGATTAGGACAGTTTCATGAAAAAAAGCCTTACATGTCGTTTTGTCATTCCATGTCTTTTGCTCTTTAGTTCCTGGTTGTTGGGAAGCTGTAAGGAATAGTTTGAGCTGGGTAAGAGGGAAGTGTGGTTTCTTTAAGAACTAGCAGGGGGTACTCCATAGTGCGTTTGCCCAGACAAGGTCATTTGTTAATTTGGCTCACTTGAAGATCAAGACTGGATCTATCAGCGTGCATTTAGTCATCAACGCTTCTGCCATGCTAAACCCCAAGTTTGCTAAACTCCAGTGATGAGATCGTAGACATAAAACATAAAAGCTGGTACGTGTTATTAGCATAAACCCTTTAAACGTCTTCTTTTACTGTTTGTACCTTAATGGCTTGATTGTTTTTATGGTGTGAAATGTTTCAATTACCTGTTTAAAACACAGATGTGACTCTGGAAAGGTTGCATAGAAAAATGTAATTGTTTAATTGTTATTTTACGTTGTATATGTAAATATGTATTAAACAAAGGAATGCCCTTTGATGGCCTATGTTTATCAAAAGCAATCTAGCAAATGGTGAAATACTCATGACAAGGTGTGCCTGTCATAAGCCATAAGCCAAAAGCGACTACTATTGCATAACACAAGCTGTGGTTGTCAAGAACACTTAAGGGGTTAATGTTGTTTACTCTCAGCATGGCAGCAGCAGATTATTGGAGCCTCGTCGACAGACCCGTGGGGCAGTAGCGGTACCGGTTACGGCTCTGTCTACGACCCAAGTGCTACGGCCGGCTGCCGACAGTGGCTCGAACGAGCCTCGGGACGGTGGTTCCAAGGCGGGTCGCTTGCAGTGCCAGTACTGCTCTAAGCGGTTTGCCTTCCGCAGCCAACTGGTGCCACACCAGCGAATTCACACAGGCGAAAAACCCTTCAAGTGTCCCTACTGCGGAAAGTGCTTTGCCTGGAAGCACAGCATGGGGCTGCACATGCGGATTCACACAGGTGAGTTAGCATTTCCTTTGCCTGAGGGCCGCTGGAATGCAGCTTCAGCAATGAAAGCATCAGTGCTGAAATTTTGAAGCAAAGAGCATATTCGGACTTACAAAAACTGTCGCAGGACCCCTTTTAGAGGGGTCCTGCGACAGTTTTTGTACATAATCAGAAAACACTGCCAAATGGTAGTTGAAGCTCCTCTGAACATGTGAGCCAAATATTAAGTTACTGCATCTGGCAGGAAATTAACAGTAAAGTTTGAATGACAACTATAAATCGCTGGCTCTTTCTTTAGCAAGATTCTTAATGATGGGCGTGACTGCATCATTAGAGATGAGGACATGGCTATGGCAAATCTGAACATTTCTGTGCGTCATAGTTACCGTGGCCGCCTTGGGGTGCTGCCACGTACCCGTGTCACACTTTATAATGTGCTAGAATTACACATTGTAGAAGTAAATCAGCACACGTGGTCACACCTGAAAGTGAGCCAAAGTGTTTAGAGAGAAAGAAAAAAAAAGCGCTCAAGGTCCCCACATGTGCTAACACAGCTTCGTGCCCTGTGTCACCCCCTCCCCCCCTTTGTAGTTTCAAACCGTGTTCCATCTGCCTTGGTAGCGCAGTAAACAGTGTGTGAGCCTTCGAGTATTGTCGTTGCGATGAGAAAAGAGAGAAAGCACTTGATGTGAATGATAAATCACTGTAACTCCACTCGTACTTGACAAATTCAAAAATCTTGTGTGGCCCTTCATTCGAGCGGCAATAAGCTCTGATACTGAAGTTATTTGATGATTACTTGGAAAAAGGTTGCAGGGCCTCGTTAAAGAGGTGGGAGCAACTCAGAACTTTAGAGATATGAAATCAGCTGATGGTGCTTTCAGTCACACATCCGGTCTGCATTGCCTTCCAGAGTCGATGCGTGTACCCATGCGAGGGATGGCGATGCGTGCCTCCCTCGCACAGCCCTGGAGGTTCCCACCGGCGTTTTCTCAGGTGGTGACGCAGGCGCAGCCAACCAACATTCTGCGGCCCCATGTGATTGATGAACAAACACCTGGGACATTGCAGCAAGAAGGCCAGATGCTGCGTGGGCTGCTGGCATCCGAGACATCCTACCCTGATCAGCAGCTCGCTCAGGGAGGAGAGGGAAGTCAGGATGAGCTGCCACCAGCAACAGAGTCTGAGGTGGCACAGGTAATCATGATGATTATAATAGCTTTTGTCTAGGCTTGTGCGAATAATGAATTTTAGGTTCGAAGCGAATAGTGATTTTGGTCGAATAATTTCGAATCGAATTCGAATAGTATAGTATATCATATATTATAAAGAAAAATGGGCATATTTGTCATCACCTAACTAACCTGCACAATATTTCTAAAAAAATTGAAACGAGGCCTGTGCAAATGCCATTTTTTTTACTTCAAAGGAAGTGGAAAACAACTTTGAAAAGTAGCAGGATTTGACTATCGGTAAAATGCAAGCAATAACCTGTAAAATATGTTACGTTTAGGCTTGTGCGAATATTCGAATGCTTAGAATATTCGAATGAATATTACAGTATTCGAATTCACTTCGATTCGAATTTAAATTATTGAAAATTTCGAAGTATTCGAAATGAACGAATAGGTGTATATTAGTCCGCATGTCACCCCCTCTAAAGGTGGTTTCACTGTAGTGGAGTGGTGCTAAGCCGTGAAAGCACCTATCCAGGGAAAATCCGCGAAACCCCACTTCAAGGTTAAATGAACGTATTACCCTCACATCCATTCATCATTTTTTAAATTTAAAAAGCTTGTTATACCGGCTTATATGCTCTAAGTATAGTAAATTTTAAAACGTAACAGAATTTACAGGTTATCACTTGCCAAATCCTGCTACCATCCAAAGTTGTTTCCACTTCCTTTGAACAAAAAAAAAAAATGGCATTTGCTCAGGCCTTGTTTCACTTTTTAAAAAATATTGCGCAGGTTAGTTAGGTCATGACAAATATGCCCATTTTTCTTTATAATATGTGATATGTACTATTCGAATTCGATTCGAAATTATTCGACCAAAATCACTATTCGCTTCGAATTCGCTTCGAACCTAAAATTCGCTATTCGCACAAGCCTAGTTCACGTTTTAAAATTTACTATACTTGGAGCATATAAGCCGGTATAAGAACCTTTTAAATTTAAAAATGAATAGATGTGAGGGTAATCTCTTCATTTAACCGTGAAGTGGGGCTTGCGGTAGTGTGGATTTGCCCTGAATTATGTGCTTTCACGGCCTAGCACCACTTCACTGCAATGAAACCACCTTTACAGGGGGGCTACATGCGGACTGATATGCATCTATTCGTTTCTTTTGAATACTTTGAAATTTTCAATAATTTAAATTCGAGTCAAAGTGAATTCGAATACTGCAATATTCGTTCGAATATTCGAAGCATTCGAATATTCGCACAAGCCTACTTTTGTCTATACTCCATGTCATACTTAACCTCTTCTGGCCATGTGATTCGAATTCGAGACACACCACTTGTGAGCTCCTACCTTGCACTTAATTGCATGAATAGTTAGAGACAAAGGTAGATGTCTGGCAACTTGGCAATATTGTAGTGCCCTCTCATGTTTGAAATACAAAGTATAAGACAGTGTTGTTCGCAAGAAGTTTCGCTGCCTGAACACAACTTGTCTTCACCATTTTCATAGTTGCCAGAGAAATTATTGTCTTGTTAACCAGTATATAGTCAAGGACTAATGTTTGTCCGTAATTGTCCAAAGGTGCAGCAGCCCCTGCCAGTAGAGCCGCGGCGTTCGGACGAGCTTCCGAATGACCGGGCCGGGGGCAAGCCTCCGGTCGGGTGGTACCGGGTGCCCGGCGACGGTCGGCCCATGTACGAGTGCCATTTCTGCCAGCGCAAGTTCGGCTGGAAGAGCAACCTGATGGACCACCTGCGCACGCATACGGGAGAGAAGCCATTCAAGTGCAGCATGTGCCCCATGGCGTTTGCGCTCAGCTCCACCATGGTCAAGCACCTGCGCACCCACACGGGAGAGAAACCGTTCAAGTGCTCGTTGTGCCCCAAGCGCTTCGCCCGACAGGACCACCGGGCGCTGCACATGAAGACGCACAGGGCAGAGAGCGGTGAGCTGCATTGCAGAAAGGAGCTGCATTAGTGTCACTGCTATTGATTTCTGTGATAGTGATGAATGTTGTACAGTGTGAACCTTGGTGAGGTAACTTGAAACACCTAAGCATAATGCTGAATCTTAAAGGGACACTAAAGAGAAACAATGACTTGATTTAGATTGACAAACTGCACTCCGAGAACTCTAATGCCATATGTTTGACTATCATAAGTTCATTATTAGAGGAGAAAATCAAGGTTGAAGTTTCATTTTTAAATTTCGCGCCGAAATGTCTGCGCGTGACATCGAAAATTTCAAAATGTATTTTTCGTATTTTCGCGACATTGGCTCGATGAAATTTTCTGACACCTCGTATGCTAGGCCTATGGCACCCACAGATGACAATGTACATCATTTTTATCGATTAGAAGCTACGTAGGACCCAGTAGACACCTTCAAAATCTATGACGTCACGGTGTTTGGTGCAGGAATCACAAGGTGGCGTCTCCACCTGCATTTTCTTTTCGCGCGTTTTCTCGCCTACCAAGCGTCGTGTCGCGGTAAGGGTGGTGTTTTCGGGATTGTGAAATTGTACTTTACTAATAGGCAAAAAATCGTTTTGCTCATTAGTTTCCTCTTAATAGTGGGCCATCTCAGTGCCACTACTTGTGCCTGGCAGGGAGTATGACTAGCTCCTCTCACTGCACGTACACTTGTGCGCCTGGGGGATGGCCTCTCGGATTGCATCGGCATTGGTGCGACCTCGAAAGTTGCAAACCAGCTGTGACGAGCTGGCACAGTGAGGTTTTTTTGGGGTTTGTGTACTCGTTCACACAGCAGAATGGCGTGAAAGAGTGGAGTTGTCTACTGTCGGTGATTACTTCACAATGGAACGTTTTTTGTTTGCGTGTTGATGTATATGCAAGCTATTGACATCACCTTTTAAGTCACTTTCGCTGCATTATATTAGCATCATGCGGAAATGCATACTGAGATTGAGAAGGAACTACTGGCTGTCACAGGACACAGCACATTCTGTTCCTTATTTACACATGCATACACGTGCCGTATAATTATGAGCACTAGTATGATCGATCTCACCTAAAAAGTTTACTGGTGATCATTCAGGGCTGTCTATGCCATTTCTGTGACTCTGAGAAACAAAAAAAATACAAATTTATGCCTTTTTTTTGTCACCCCTCCATGCCCCTTTGCTTTACGAATCTCCTAAATTTCAAAGTTACGAGGTTGGCGGGTATGCATTTGACAGGCGCTTCAAGTGCTGATATGGAATTCATCGTTGTTTGCATTGTGGGGTGGTTCAACACGCTGCCTTTTGTTGAAGCGTATTAGAGCTCATGCATTAGGTAGCCGGCATTTAATGAATTCTACACCTTTTGTTTTCTGCTCAGAAAGTAAGCTTTGTATGCTGCTCTAAATTCGGGATTTGGTGCTCAAAAATGGCATTTTTTCTTGATTGGAACCTGCGCCAAAGTTGAATTTTCCTGCTGCAACAATTGCTCCTAATCTCATGTTAGTTGTTGCATCTTTACAATTTAACTGTCCTTAAATCTTTTTCAGGTGGCCAAGCGGGGACCAGCTCTTCAAGCAAGCCAGACAGTGACTAGGAAAGACAGTTTGGCCAGGTGAACTGTTAATTTAAGTGTGGTGTTTTATGTGACTGCCCCATTTGTGCACTCGCCTCCCGCAACTTCAGCACTGTTCGTCGGAGGAGTCGTTTTTACTGGGAACGATTTGTGCATGTCATTTCAAGATCAAGTTACCAGTGCAACTAGGAAGAGAGGAGCGCTGGTGAAAGGGTGTGTGTGTCGAAACGCGCGTTCTAGAAGCAGAACTTTTGATATTCTGCTGCAGAAAGCAGTGCAAGAGAGACGGTCTGTGCTTACCTGAGCTGTAATATATTCTCCTGTCACGCGATGCCCCTTCCACAATATTAAAAGGGGGGAAGAGCAGTTATTGTGAATAGTGGTCCACTCTCAAGTTAAGTGCACAATTAGCTTATGATGTGCTTAGCAGCAATGTGTACTTGTAATGAATACCAGTTGATTATGTTTGTTTCTAAACCAACCATTAACCTTCCTCAATCACATGCATTGCGACACTATAGAGTCGCTTCAATGCTTAGTGAACAAGGCATGCGAGTCATGCGAGGCATTCAAGAAACAATCTCGTGCTCGTTTTCTTAGTTCATTCTCCACACTTTGGTGAAGTCAGCATCATCTTGCACATGACTTCACGTGTTAAAAGTGTGTTGATCATGTGATGAGGAGGTACAGTAGCTCCAGCATTGTGATAGGCGACTTTACTCTGTGAATTGTGGAGGGCTCACCCATAGCACGCAACTAATCCTTTTGGGGAGCTTCCACGCATCTGATGTTGCACAGTGGGCAGGCACAACAGAAATGAACAGTAGAGAAGTGTTTCTCCAGGTGTGTTGGTGTGTTGGCATGAATTCAGTGCAGTGCAGCTGTAGTTGCACTGCACTGAATTGGTGGGAGCACATGGCAAGCAGGATGAACCATGCCCATCATGTAGCCATTCATAAAACCCCATTCATAAAATGTTGCAGCTTTGCAATTGAAGCATGACCTAAAAGGTTGTTGCAACTGTTAGTTAACTGTAGACTGGTACTTGAGCTATATATGAGAAACTTCTAAACTCAGAAGTGGTTTAGAGGTCTTTTGATACATATCTATTTAACATGTCATACGATCTGCTATAAATGACAAATGCTGGAGCTTTAACAAACTTGGTAATTTGGAGGTGTTTGCATTAATAGTAGAGAACCCTGTATACTGTATTCTGATTGGTGAACAGGACTCCGGATATTTATATCTTTTATAATACCGAAGAAAGGAGCAGTGTGAAAGTGTTGGTCAGCCTCTGTTGTGCTTTGTAACATTTTTTATAACAATATGACCTCATTGTCTAGATTTTGAAATTAACAAAATGTGTATTCCTCTATAGACTTCCAGTCATTATTTAGCATTACAAGATGTGCGTGGGCCTTGGAAACTCGCAAATTAATGCGAGTAATGCAAGTTGCCAGGAAGAGCACAAGAGCTTAAGGCTTGTGATGAATGACTGGGGGGCAGCTTCTGAAGCAGCATGGGTGATAACTATCTCTAGTATTCCTATTCAAGGAATGGTTTCATTCCTGTTCTTGCGCTGCTTTCACGCTGTGTTTGCAAATGTATGACCGGTACTTTGTCTGCATCTCCGGTAACAATTTCTTAAAACAAAAGTGTATATAGACTATACAGATCTGCATACTCAAATGATTTTGATTGTTGTTGGCGCAAAGCAAAGATTTGTATGAAATTTCGTTATGTATATTTAGTCACTTCCGCTTTCACTGCTGTCTTTTGTTCTGCTGTTTGACTTTATGGCAATGCACTGCACATAAATGTATCATGCTGTGAAGCTGCACTTGAGGGTGAAATTTTCTTACTTTGCACCTTTATTTTGCACACCAATCAAGTGTCTGTTCAACGCCGTTAGTTAGCTGCTCGTCTGAGTATGGTATGGTCAAAATAATTTAATAACTCCTTTCAATTCAGTCTTCTAACATCCATGCTTAATTGAGTTCAAGATTTGTGGATTTGCATGCGTAAATGAACAAAAGAGTTTGCAAGTATTTAAATAGAATTGTCAAACTTAAAAAGAAAGTGCAATTTTTACATTTTTCAAGGTAAAATAAAACTTGTAGCTGGGAGAATTAGTTCATGCTTCAAGGTAAAACTGGTTTTCTTACCTTGAAGTATGAACCATTTTCCTTCGATGTCAAGTCAGTGGCACCTTGTTTTAGTACATATATCTAGAGCATAATATGCTGATCACTCCGACCGAACATTTAGCTGTAGTGAAGGTACTTGTGAACCCTAACAGGTCCATTGCATTGGCAATACTAGTTCAGTTTTAGTGTCACATGGTTCATGTGAAAGGCCCTGGTATAGCTGCCACCAATGGCTGGTTTTTTATGTGTTAGTTTTCACTTCCGTCTTCCTAATTATTTACACATCTAGATATGAAAACCGATTTCTCAGCCTTTATTTGTCTGCTTCATGTAATCAGAATAACACCACTCCTTTCTTTGCTGCCTAGCAAGTAGCACGGCAATGTCGGTGCCGACTCCAGTGTTAACACAGCTACTTGTTTGTCATTTAGTCTACCGATTTTTCAAATTCGTAATGATGGAGGGACAAAACTTTCAGAAACTTTTCAAATTCGTAATGATGGAGGGACAAAACTTTCAGAAACTACATGTTTATCGTTTGTTATGTGAAAACAGTAGTGAAACCTAGTACTTTTTAGGAATTTCTTGCATCTTCTGTTACCTTTTAAGAAACTGCTGCTTTTTCAATGGATATCTACTGGAGGCTTGATGAACTTTTACTGCATATGAGTAATCAGTGATAGGCTGCGAGCCTTTTTGTCATCCTTAGACATGAACTTTCTTTAAGGCTTACTGAACAGCTTAAGCTTAGGCAAGGGTTATCTGGTGTCATGTGAGGACCTCTTGCAACGTTTCTCAAGGTACAGCCGAGGTATATTTTTAATGGTAATGGACTTTTTTTAGGTTTGCTGTGCACCACAAGTCATGTTTTTGCAGATAACGCATCATAAAGCTTTACACAATGTGCTAGATTCATGCTCGGAAATAACCATATAGAAATACCGTTCTTGCCAGCATGGAAAGATAATTTTTTGTTGATATTTATAGAAAAAAGTCTTGCTTTTCTTTTTCACAACCTGGTTCACTTTTACGTAGCTTTATTCGCATAACATGTGCTTAACAGCTGTGATAAAAATCAGTTTTGCCACACCGGCGAAGGAGTGAATGCAATAGCAACAAATTGGAATGCCATATGAAGTAAGGCTGGCAGCTCCTACCTTCAGCATCCAACTTGGCATAAGTCAATGAAACACCGGCGTAAGAAAATGCAGCCTCTGGAGTTACCGAAGCAACTTTTGTGCTGTATATCTTGTCTTTGCAAACCGAGTGGTGACAACTGAACTTGGAAAGGTATGAGCCATCTGGTAATCCCTGTCAAAATGAAGTGTGCGCGACTGCTCGCAGTCGAGCTAACTGCAGAGTTCCTATAGGAGCCACGCAGCCACCCTTCTGACCTCCCCTTCCCTTCCGACGCAGGCCTTTCATGTCAGAAAAAACAGCGGGACCATTTCCTCCCCGCTTGAGCTGCGTTCTATCGCATGTTTTGCAATTGAGGATCTTTTTCTGGAGAGCTGGGACACTTTAAAGACCAGTTGAGCTAAATGCACTTTTTGTCAAGGTGGTTGAATCGCTAACAAAACAGTATATGAAATCCTGTTGTTTCTTTAATGTTAGTATGAATTGTTTACTGCATTATTGTATGTGAATAGCCTTTACCGAAACTAGAACTTGTGCTGGGTTTTACAGTTAGAACAAATGTGAGCCTTACTTGCCACTCGCTAACCTCAGGTAGTTATTGCATAATGTCGGGAGCAAATGTTATTGAATGATGTACAAAAGGTGCGCGTGGAGATTTGAAAAAAAAAAAAAAAAGGATTTTAAGGAATAATGTGTTGTAAACCTGTAAAACTATTCCTTTGAGCATTGAAGACCGAGTTTTACTGTAAGTCATGCTCAAGGCAAGCTAAAACAATCATATTCTGGCATTCTAGTGGAGACTATACTCGTCAGTAAACTCTCATAGACAGTGATGCTGGATTTCTCTCCAGGTGATAACGTAGGAAACTCTGTGGCAAAGTGGTATTGTTACCTGGCACTAGATGGTGCCACTGTCCTATTAGGGGTGATATTGCCACTTTGTTTTTGTCAAAGGCAAAAGCCAAGCGGCAACGGTGCTTAAGTGTGATGTGCAAAGAGATCTGCACGGCAGCCATTGTGTCTACTCTTCTCCAACAGTGGTAGCAATAAAAACAAGCTCAGGTTTCTTAAAAAATGGTGGAAATATGCTTAATACAGTGTAGTTTAGCTTCGGTTTACAGGGCATTTCTTGTTTGGTTTCAAAAGTGGGCTCCATGCACGTTGGCAATCTCGTGGGTTTCTTTAAAGGGGCCCTGCAACACTTTTCCTAGTAGCCATGGAATGGATTCACTAAAGGAGCTTATTGCCTCATGAATTCACTGCCGCAAAATTTTCAGAATCCGTCCAGCATGAGCTGAGTTGCAAAGATTTGTCGCACGCTGCAATTGCATTCTCTCTTCGACGAAAGCGCTGGAAGCTAAGCATGGAGGGATGGCGCGGGGGAAGAAAATACGTCATGCACGCCTCGTGACCGTGAGCACTTTTTCTCTGTTTTTCTTCGAATTCGCGGCTATTCAGTGCGATCGCGCGTGTATGCGTGGACAAGTCGCGGCCTCCCGCGGCGGCCCCAGTAACAACCGAGCGCGCCATGCTCAAATAAGCCAATGGCTGATACTTGAGCTGTGATGCAGTGATTTTCGAGCCTGTAGCATCATCTGTCAAGAGAAGAGAAAGCGATTTTTAACTGACTTTGAGAATTTATTGTAAATTCCCTGCCGCGTGCTGCGCTATAATATTTGACATGCGTGTTCTCGGGAGCCTCGACTACCGATCAGCAGCGTTTTCTGACCATGCTCAAAAAGTGTTGCAGGTCCCCTTTAAGGGTTGAAGAGTGCATTGTTTCAACACTATCGACGGTCACACCGAATCCGCCAGAAAGTGTGGTGCCTCCTTATAGGCCTAGAAACCACCATGTGCTGCAGCATTCCGGTGCAGCAAAATGTACACCGCGTTTTGATTGGAACCCAGACAAACCAGACTGACACGTCACTAGAGGAGTGAAATACGAAAGGCCACACCAATTTCTGACTGCTTTTATGTTGAATTTGGAAGTTCAGTAACTTCTGTTTTGCAGGTGTCTATCTCCAAAATTTTTTTTTGCATTCATCAAGGAACGCATTGCAGTGTAAAAATATGTGGGTGAAATTTGGGTGCAGGGCTCCTTTAATGATTCACACTTCAAAAATGGTGCGCACGGCTCTTGTGGGAGTGTCAATTGTAATGGAAGAGCCACTCTTCTAATCAGCAGTGGCAATTCTGACTGTCAAGAGTGGCTTGGTAAAGGATAAAAAAAATAAATAATACAAACTTTCCTTTTTGTTTTTTTATTACAGGTGTGCAGAATAAATGGATGCTATAGTAGAGCCATTAGAAAAAGGGCATGGTTCCAACTATGCCACAGCATTCCTGATTTCTCCTTTCTAGCAGTTACTAGAGGTACCAGTGTAGTTTCACTTTCAATCGTAAGTCGACCCGCCCAACTTTGGATTGAAAATTTAGACAAAGTAGGTTGACCTACTATTGCATAAAAAATTGGGGGGACCCTTATGCTTCGCCTTTAAGAGTTGAACGCGATAGCGATATCCTGTCCCTAGTGCGTACTTCAATCCCTTAGTGCACACTATGTAATGCGTAGCATGCTTTAAACTAGGAGCAATTATGCGCGGTAAATGCGGGAAATGTTTTCGAAGTTGCTATGCACCCTCACTACGTGGTCTTAAGGGAATACGCGCAGTAACATGTGTGCCTTTTGTAATGGGTACACGGCTTTGAACCACAATGTTGTTATGATATTCACATCTTCTGATGCCCGATGGCTATGCACGCTTGTACCACGCAATATTACTGCGATATTACATGTTGTATTGTGACGCCAGTATACAGGACGCACGTGTTTGCAAAGCATGAAAGTTATTTTCACTGCAATTCCAAGCAGAGGAAGTTATTTTATATGTAATCACCAGCAGAAGCGTGGCTGCGTGGGTAGAACACCTGCTTGCCATGCAGACGACCCGGGTTTGATCCTCATTCGGACCCGGAAGTTTTTATTATTTATTTTATTTGCATCTTTCTCGATTTTTCGGTCACGGACAAGATGATGATTTTTCGCTCACAACCAACAACGCCGACGCCCGACACCAACGCCGTAATTTCTGCGAAACGAGCTCTTTAACGCTGTCGCGTTAATATAGTATACTCCTCCTTATTTTATGGGCCTTTCGAATTCGCATGTTTTTTCTCATATAAGTGCGCTCTCATGTCGTTGTGTTCTTGCTGTCGGAAGTTTGCTTAAAAGTATGTCTAGATCAGTTCTTTCATCACGGTTCAGCAAAAGTACCGTATTTACATGATTGTAAGTCGACGCGAATGTAGGTCGACCCTCTTAAAATCGCTCGGTGGGGAAAAAAAAAGCTCTAGCTTCGGTTTTGATTGTAAGGCGACCCCCCAACTTCAGATTTCGAATTTAGATAAAATGGGTCGACCTACAACCGTGTAAATACGGTATGCCATGGCAGAAGTGGGAGAAAGTTTTTTTTCTCGATGATGTCTTTCTCTCATCTGAGTGGAGGAGACAAATTTATATTTATCTTAGAAGTGTTCTTAAATGTGCAAATTAATATAAGCAGGGGTCGGCAGCCTATTGAGGTAGAGGGCCAAGTTGCATGAAGCCAACACAGCTGGGGGGGGCCGGACGACGAATTGTGGGGGGGAGGGGGGTGGACTTTGCAGGCAAGGAGAAAAAAAAGTCTGCGAATTGACAGTAGTTCACAAAACTGGATTTGAAATCATGTTTATTTCCAGCACACGTCACAAAAGTTGCAATGAAGCATAGGTAACACGTGAAGATACTATTTTATGTCAGAACTGTCATGTCGGCTTTGAGATAGGAAGTGATAAGGCAAAGGGGGAGGTGTTTGACATCGTGCCGAGGGCCGCATAATACTGTCCCGTGGGCCACAGGTTGCCGAACCCTGGACATAAGCATTCATGTTAAGCAGCCCACGCATCCTTGAGTCTTACCCTCTGCAACACACTTTAATCCCAATGAATCGCGGATTTTACAGCAAGAGCTGTTATGAGATCACAACAATAGCCCTTTTTGGTGCAGTAGTTGTCTGCCATCGCTGCCGGTGCCCGTAATCGCTGTCACGTGATATAAGAAAAAAAACAAAGTGAGAAAAGATATCCGGGGTGGAACGGGAATCGAACCTGGGCCCTCTGCTTGGCAGCCCAGTATTCTACTACAGAGCCATGCCGCTGCTTGGAACTCCTTCGCAAAAAGACCCTGTACGGGCTCCATGTCGGGAAGGAACCATATTAACATACGTAATATAGCGTGCTAGAAGAGTGAAATAACAACCAGGTGTCACACACCAGGTGTCCCACAGCCCACACAATGCAAATTGCATAATGGGTTGGTCATTGAATGCATCCAGCCCATTCAAAATGGCTCAGCCATAATTCTTCATTGTCTCCAGCCAATGCATCAACAACGTGCACACAATGTCTTACAGGGGTGTAGCAGGTACCTCGCTTCTCTGCAGAATGATGAACAATGGCGTAGTGGGTGCTTTTCAACTTCACAAAAATTATATGGCAAAGTGGGTACCTCGCAAGTGTACTTTTATCAGTAGCCCCCAACAGAGTTTACAACAGGTTCTAGAAATGCTGCTCTTCCAGCTTTTACTATGAATGTGCTGTGCTTTCCACGCAGGCCTGGCATTTTTTGCATTTTTTCTTTTTTTTTCCCTCACATTTTGCAATAATTCATCATTAACAATCTTGCATCAACATGCATACTTCAAGAAATAATAAACAGGCCTTTCAAAGGAAACAATGTCTAGACCTGCTGTGCTAAGTTTTATCATAGAACAAACCTTCCCTTACCCCTCCCACCTTCATGCAATGAATTAATGTCGTTCTGCGGGGCAGCAAATAAAAAAACAAAAACAAATCCACGCATTTCCACAAAGTGAATCATGACGAGTGGACAAAGCTCTCGGGTATCGTATGGGTGAGTAACCGTACGTTACCCGAGCGTTGCCCCCAAAAAATGTAAATTGAGTGACATAAAGGGACACAAAGAGACATATAATGACATAAAGAGTCGACGACAAAGCTAGGTCCTAAGGTCCATAATGTCTACCTTGAAGTCGCCGACTAGTATAAAGGGCTTGTTCTTGTGTTTTGTATTATTCCATCACAATTATGATTGATGTTCGTCTATTGTAAACCTTTTTTCTAATTCACATACACACATGTTTTGAGTATAGCAACGTCTTTCTATATACCTTGACAGCGGACAGTGAGAGCCGACGACAAAGCTAGGTCCTAAGGTCCATTATGTATACGTTGAAGTCGCCGACTAGTATAAAGGGTTTGTGCTTGTAGGTGTTTTATATTGTTCAGTCACAATTATGATTGATATTAATCTATTGTTAAACCTTTCTTTGTGTCTCACATATGTTTTGACTGTAGCCGTGGCAACAGACACCGTGGACGGACAAGCCTCGTCCCCTAAGGTGCTTCACCCCTAAAATGTCTATCGACTTCATTCTCAGCGGGCATGCCCGGTTAGCACTGCAGCATTGGGAGGCAATAGTTAGAGAGGCTCGTTTGTTTGTCAGACACAACCAAATGAAACCAACGGAAAGTTAAGCCAAGGAAAGCATAGGAGACATTATTTGTTGTTTGTAAGAGTAGTGTAGTAGGTAATTAAAACATAAATTGAAATGAATTTATGTGGAAGAAAAAAAACACCCTGTCCGTTGGTGGGGCCCAAACCCGCAACCTTCGAATTGGGCGTCTGATGCTCTACCAATTGAGCTACGATGAAGGTCTATCCTCTTCCACTTTGTTGGGTATTTCTGTGTGTTTAATCCCTGGGAATGTTAAAAGATGCGCTCATAAAAACTCATTC
This sequence comes from Rhipicephalus appendiculatus, assembly GCA_030522465.1. Taxonomy (NCBI): domain Eukaryota; kingdom Metazoa; phylum Arthropoda; class Arachnida; order Ixodida; family Ixodidae; genus Rhipicephalus; species Rhipicephalus appendiculatus. The sequence continues at coordinate 25,431 of JALIZH010023508.1, read as the reverse complement.
ATTGAAAGATGCCACTCACAACGAGTGTTCCGCACTCACCGCCAAGGCGGTGAGTGTGGAACACTCGTTTTGTCAGAGGATGTCCACGTGGCCTGTGATATTTGCACGGCGAGAGCTAGTGTGCCTGTGCACCAAGTCTGGTTACTGAATGGTTACCGAGATTACCGAGTTGTAAGTTCCACCACTACTGACATATGCTATGGGGCTGAATTTAAAAGTTAACAAATAAGTTTGAGAAGATGTAAAAAAGACGCCAGCTTTGATTCGAGGGCAAGCAGGCGTAGCTGATAAGCTGGTCTACATTAAAGGAGCCCTGCAACACTTTTCCAAGTAATCGTGGAATGCCTTCATTGAAAGAGCTTTTTGCCTCACGAATCTGCTGCTGCAAAAAGTTTTAGAATCCGTCAAGTACGAGCAGTATTGCAGGAATTTCTCACTCGTTTCAAGCGCTTTCTCTCTCCTCTTGTACTAGTGAGCTCTCTGAAAGTTATGCAGGGAGGGGTATGACAAGGGGGCAAGAAGCTGCGTCCCTTCGTCAGCTCACATCATGACCTCGAGCCCTTTCCTTTCTTTTTTCGTTCAAAGCGTAATCGCGAGTGCGCGCGGGCACGTGGTGGTATCTTGTGGCAGCCACAGTAACTATGCACTAAGGATGCCCTAATCAGCCAGTGGTCATGGATTTAAGTAAGTACAGCACAGTAATTTGGGTATGTGGCATCATTTGTGGATCAAACAGGGGGCAATTTCTAGCTGACTTTGAGAGTTAATTGTTAAATTCCAGGCCATTTGCTGTGCTATAATGTTTGGCTCGTGCGCTCTCAGAAGCCTGGACTACTGATTGGCAGCGTTTTCTGACCATGCTGAAAAAGTGTTGCAGGGCCTCTTTAAGCTGGAAAAGACAAAAAGCGGCTATGTATTGTGTGGGACTTGTAACTGGTCAAGAGCTGCAAAATGGCTTTGAAAGGAATGGAAGTGCAGTTGAGGACTGCTCTGAAACATTCCCAAATCACAAGCATCACTCCACATGCAAGGCGGGTAATTGGATACCGCTCAAGTGCATTGTCAAAATCTCTAAGACAAAATGTTAATGAGAACTAACAGACAGTCAAGCCAAGGAAAGTATTGGGGATGTTATTGGCAGTAATTACAATATAAATGGGAAGAAATTAAAATGGACGAATAGATAACTTGCCGCCGGCAGGGACCGAACCTGAAACTTTTGAATAACGCGTCCAGTGTGTCCAACTGAGCTACGGTGGCAGTCGTCCTCCCGCGCACTTTATTGGGTATTCGCCCCGAGATCGAGCGGTGTCACCGCCTGGTGGCCACTGGCTGAAGCGCGCCTAGTGTGGATTGCTCCTCGCGTCGTCTGCTAGCCACAGAAGGCTAGCATGTGCGCGTACCCCCATGCTCATCCTCAAAGGGCGGTTTGTCCCGCTCTGTTAGTGCAAGGTTAACTGCTTGTACGTTTGCCTAGCGCGATCTACAGACACATTGGCCTTGCTCGGCTGTATATGCACTGCAATAAGATCAGTTTGCGCACTTGCCGAGAGTGCTGTGTATCCTCCGTTCGCCAGGATCATTTCGGTGTAGGTGCCGCTTTGTAGTTTAAGCACATCGTAAAGTGCACTTGGCGTCGTCCCAAACATGAGGAGTATTAAATACTGCTTGAAAGCAGCGTTTTAGCGACTCTATGATCAACGAAGTTTTGCATTGTTGATATGTGTCTAACTGCGGAGATGTTGCTTATCGGTTATGCGACGAGCTTTAATTGTGCTTGTACAGACCTGGTCCCACTACAGCGAAATATTTCTGTCTAGTAAATTGTGACAATTCGGTACTTAAATTCTCCCTTAAAAACCACAGAAAATGGAATGTCGCGGAGGTGATTAAACTTGAGTCGCCGAGCGCAATTTTAACATTGGGCGAAATTTATACAGACACACCCGTGTGCTTAGATTTGGGCTCGCTTTAAAGAATCCAGATGGTCAAAATTAATCCAGATGTCGTGCCTCACACTTATGTCGTATAATTTCACGCAAAACGTCATCTTTTTTTTTTTGCAATGTGTTGAGCGCTTTTGTGGCGTTGTCATAGACTGACGGAAGGATCGGACATTATTCTGTTGAAATAAAAAAAAAGCTTTTCTCCCAAATAACGGAACCTTTGTCATCACTGTCATGCAGATAATCAACTGAAAAAATCTGTGTGCTGAACTTTTACCTTTTTACACTGTTATTGGAGTAAGGACAAACGCGCTATAAAGCGCTGCCAGCCACACAGCTTTCCTGAATAAGCTTATCAACTATCCTACGTCCATTTCATGGAGAGCTGAATAATAAAAAATGCGGACGCGTATTCGCGGTTATTTCAGCTCATCGCCCAAGAATATGGGATTTCTTTCTTTCTAATTTTTTTAGTATCCAAGACCAGCATGCATGAACCAAAAAATGAATTAAGTCGCACGACATCAGTGCGAAGTAGGTGGGACACGAGCTCAACACTTACAAATAAAAAATACAAGAAACGTGAAAGTGCGAAAACGCAGACAGTCGCCAAGCGCGAACATCCCTTTCAATAATAATATCTGGGACTTTACGTCCCAAAACCACGATATATGATTATGAGAGACGCCGCAGTGAAGGGCTCCGGAAATTTAGACCATCTGGTGCACTGACATCTGGTACACTGGCGTCCACCATTTAACCTCCACCGAAATGCGACCGCCGTGGTCGAGATCGAACCCGCGACCTTCGCTTCAGCAGCCAAGAACCTTAGTCACTCATCCACCATGGCAGACATCCCTTTCAATGCTGATTGCGTTTCTCTCACAAGTGGTAATAACGTTCAGCGAGCTTCGTGCAAACCATTCGGCAATGAATGACATATATATTACGAGTAGGCTGCAGTCAGCGCATTTTATTTGCCGACAATTGGCTCACACCGCTCGCAAAAAGCACCGCTCCGTACATTTGTATGCGCGCCGCCGGCCGCCTATCCACACTAGCGCGGGTGACGGTGCTGCCGCCTATAGCCCGATCTCGGGGCGATATCCGTGCATTCAAACCTGGCATTGTTTAGTCAGCGCTGCTTGTAGCTGTGACGACGAGTGTGGGGAACACATTTTTTTTGCCTGCTTGCATCATATACTATGTGATCTTTTGTTACTGGGTTAAATGATGTTTATTTCAATAATTATCGATTATCTTGTTTTTATGTTATGTAAATCTTTTAATGCTTCCTTGTTGTGGAAAAATCACATTTGTATTTTTATGTACTATTGTTTTGTGCTGCCTGTGCTGTTGTGTTTTTTAGGGTGAAGGGGCTCATCAAGCTGCCTTTATGTAGCTATCTTCCTGTCATATCCAACCGACAAATTTACATCTATCATGTACTGTATTGTTGAATAAACTGAAACTCAAGATCAAGCATTGGGAGTGACCTTTTTCCTGCAGTGGACGTAATAATAGGCAGGTGATGATGCCAAGACACATCAGACGGGAGCTGCAGTGCATGCGTTGACATGTCTTGAGTGACAGAGGATGGTCCTGTCAACACCCTTGAGCCTTGTCTGTTGGTTGTGAATGTGAGGTATAGTCATAGTGCAGTCATGATATATGTACAAGCGGCTGCATGTGGTTGAAGTAGCATTTACCATATTTACATGGTGGTAGGTCGACCCATTTTATCTAAATTTGAAATCTGAAGTTGGGGGGTCGACCTACAATCGAAACCAACACTAGAGGGCTCTTTTTTTTTTTCCGCCATGTGATGTTTTGGGGGGGGTCGAGCTACATTCGAGTCGACTTACAGACTTGTAAATACGGTATGACACTCTTTATACCTCTGCAATGCTCTTAAGAAAAGCAATGTGTCTCTGTACATTCTCTGACGTATAGACCTCTGCTGATTTTGTGCTTTTGTGCTTTATACTAAGCTAAATTTGTTGGAACTTCACTTCAGATGACCCGGTCCAAAATACGTACCTCGTGATCATAATCAAAAACTCTGAAGTAAGTTTTGTAATGATGGAGGTTCTCTGTACACGGTAGTTCTAACACAAAGCTGGTGCCTTCTACTTTGGTTCTTCATGCTGCAAATTTCTTCGATAATAGCAAGCACTGTTTTTCAAGCATGGCTAAGTGTAATCTCAACAGCAACGGGCTGACCATTAGGTTTGTATCTTGAGCTTAGCTTCACCACATGATCTCGGCAGCAGTAATAAGGAAGACAATAGTGCTCTGTTCATAAATCCACCCCAACTTGAAGCCCCAACTTAACTTTGTCAAGTTCTGTTGAGGTTGACGCCTGATGCGAATGAGCCCAAGATGCTTATTACATCTCTGTGGGTGCATTCACATTAAGGTGTTCTAGTGGAATCGTGTTTTTGTGGTGTAAGGCTAAAGCCGCATCCCTACGTATTGTGGTGTTAGCAGTGTACATGGAAATGGCTTGAGGTTAAACGTGGGCTGTTGCATAGCTCTTCCAGCAGCTGTGTCTCCCCCAACTATTCAGGCTTTATTTATAGCATTGCATTTTCACTGTTGTGATTTTGGGATGAGTAAACTGAGTCACCAAATTAGCATGATACTGTTATAATACATTCTCATCAGTATATTCTTACCACTAGAAATTATATAGAACATGATGTTGAACATTATAACAGATTGTTATTATACCTGGTGTTTTTCTTATCTTTTTTCTGGCAGCTCCACATCATCACAACAGTGTTCAGTGGTGATCAGTCTGTTGCTATGCGAAGGTCCACATGCTTGGTTGCATTGTATATTTTAAAGATTTTAATCTTTTCTGTAAGGTTTCGCTGACATGTAAACATATGTCTGCTTGTGTTGTCTGGTGAACAATAAACAGCGCCATTTCTAACTTTTGTTTCGTGATGTTTTATTACACCTTTAATAATGTCATAAGCATGTTATCTATGCTATTTAAGTTTGCTGAAAGTTACTTGATTAAGAGAACACTTTGAGTGCTCATCTTACCAAAGGTGTGCTTGCTGATGTCGATCATATTATACCTATTCACGTGGAGTTGAGGCTGTGTAAATGTCATTGTTCTTTGCTCTTGATCTGCTGATGTTCAGTTCGTGTTAATTTTAGAGCCAATGCAACAAGATCACAAATCTAATGCTTGACAGAAATGTAAACAATCATATAAAACACAGTCTTGCAAAACAACATGCCATGTGTACCTGTTTAGTCATTGTTCCACACACACTCAAGCTGAGGCGAACAGTGGGTATGCATTGTGCTGTATACAAGGTGTGGCGGCAATGATTACCTGTGTCAGGTATGCAGCAGCATTTAATCATCGAAGGAGCATTACTCTTTGTCACATAGTCGCTAGATGAATGTAGTCGGTCTCCCGCACATCCCAGATTCTGCACCATCGGCTCAGTGGTGATATTCACCTATCCAGCCTACTGGTCCTGACAAGGTTACAGTATCTGTGTGCATCAACATGTGAGTTGCCATCAAGTACAAGCAGAGTTACAGGGATTTGCTGCTCGCTTTAAATGCTTTCTCGCTCCTTTTGTACCAGCAAGTGTGCTTAAAGCTATGCAGAGGGGAGATAGAAAAGGGGAAAGAAAATAGGGAGTCCGTTTGTCAGTGCACATCATAGCCTTGAGCCCTTTTTTTTTTCGACCGCGCGGCTTACTTTCAGTGTGATCGCGAGCATGCGCGCGAGCAAGTGGCGTAATGCTGCGGCAGCCGCAGTAACTATACGGCTCATGATGCTAAAATCAGGCCAATGGCCGTGCACTTTGGGTTTATGGCGCTGTCATTTGGGTTCGTGGCATCATTTGTCAAAAGAAGAGGGAGCGTCTTTTAGCTGACCTTGTGAATTCATTGTAAATTCCAAGCCTTGTGCTGCACTATAACGTTTGGCTCACAAGTTCTCAGGAGCCTCGACTACCGGTCAGCAGCTTTTCCTGACCATGCTCAAAAAGTGTTGCGGGGTCCCTCTAAGGGAAGCACTTAACCAATTTAGATTGATTAAGTGTTCTTGAAGAAATGTCAATTCGTAAATCTCGGTGGGATTAGGTTAGAAAGCATATCAATAAAAAAAAGTTTGAAGAAAAATCCACATAAAAAGGAAAGGAAGGCCATAGTCTAGTTTTAAAAAAATTCTTTTAAAAACATCAAAGTCGGTATGTCAGTATGCATATCAGCTGACTTTATCAAAATAACTGGGAGGCTCCCGATTGCACGGATGCAGTCATGGATCTCCTGATAAACAGCCTAACTTCATTCGAAATGAAAATAACCAAAAGACGGCAGTTTTGAAAATTATCTGTCATTGAGGAACTCCATCAGCTTGCTGCAGAACCCTCCCCTGTATCCACTGATGCCAAGGGAGGGGAGGCCACCGCGTCTGTGTGTGGCTTTGTTAGTTACGGTTCAGCATTGTTATCTTTATCTCAACTAGGAACTCGTGCTAACTTCACACTACAGTGAATGCGAAGTTAGCTTCTTTATCGTACAATGTTATGTGGTGAAGGGGGCTAAGTGTGGGAAGGGGCTACCGGATTTCACAGGTCGCAGCATATTTCGCCACGCGCACGTTTGGCTTCACATGCACGATATAATCGCGAGTACTGGTGTGATCACCGGCATCGGAAAATCTTGCTGCAATCATTTAGAGCTGTGTATGACGTTACTGCAGCCCTGAGGAACAAGAAATCAAAACTGTTTTTTCTTTTTGTTGTACACCCCCCCCCCCCCCCCCCCCCAACCTTTTGTTTTGCGATTCTCTCGATTTTTGAAGTCCCTGGGTTTGCAGATAGATAGTATGACATCCAAAATTTTAAGCTGTTCCCTTGAAGTTAGATTACTACCGTGGGCAAAGAAAAGGTTTTTAAAAATTGTTAAGTTCAACCTTTGGTTGTTCTAGAATGTTATCTCAATTATCTTTACTTATAGTGCAATGACTGCTTCCAAAGAGGTGCCATTGAGAGCTGGTATGAGAATTTGAAAGGCAATGCTACAAGCCATTTTTTCTTCGTGCATTTTTTTTCTTCTTGCTTAACCAGTGCCTTTTTCATAATAGCTTGCTTGGTATTCTAAAAGGGCACCGAACCCTTCTTGCCGAGTTTCTTGGTTTGGAATTGCTTTTAGTGGACCAGCAGTCACCTGCCCAGAAATAACTTACGTGAGCAGATAAATCGAATGGACTTTCTTTTTATTGTAATGAAGATATTGTCAACCATGTATTGTGGTGCATGAAAGAGGTACCATAGTAAGACGAGGTTTTGTGTGTCTGGCATTGTCGTAATGTTTCTTCTTTCTCTCCAGGGTATTCTCCACCATTTATCTTCCGTCTTGCAAGAGTTGAACAAGATCATCATCTTTGTGTTTCTGGACTGTGTGAGCGACAACACACAATGAAGAGAACCCTTGTTGGGCTAGCTGAGAGCCAGCGTCGCATCGTCTTTTGCGCAATCTCGAGGCTTGGACAACCTTTCACTGATTTTTATACTCGTGTGTTTTGCAGGGGCAGTGGGCTTTTCATTGAGTTATTTGTGACAGAATCATCCTGTCTGTGTGTGTACTTTTGTTTTGGTATTTGCATTGTGTTTCCGCATTAACAGACATTGAGCATCGGACATTTCACTCGTGGGCGAGGTTTCACATCAAGTGAGGAAGTAAGCTGGACTGATTTGTTAAACTTGTTATAGAACTTGATTTTATTCTACAAATTTGGATGAGGCAGGTTTGATATACACTGGATAAGTGCTGACGCTTTTCCTGCCCAGCATAAGCTTGCAATGTAAAATTATGCTCTATAATGATGTTGCATAATATTGAGGCAACTTTTTTTTAAATGCGAATGCATTTCTTAGTCGGGCTATGTCAGGCGCATCCGGCGTTGTCCGCGGCAGCGCCCGCGCGCCGGCAGGTGTTATCTCTCCGCTCTCACTCCCTCTCCCATAGCAACAGCTGCGGGCGCGCGCGCTTATCCTCGCCCCCTAGCAACCGGAGCATGTGGTGCGAGAGAGTGTAGGAGAGGGTAGGTGCAGTGCTTCGCCGCTCCTTCTCTCGCCGTTCGCTCTCTCTCCTCCCTGCGCCCCCACTCTCCCGCCCGCTCGCACCTCACTCTCGACCGTTCGCTGGCTGGGCGCCTCTCAAGGCGATGGCAGAAGTCGGTGAAGGCGAAATCTCTCGGCGCAAGAAATGCATTCGCATTTCCTCACGATTTCCCTTCGGGGAGGTGGGGGGCATTTTTTTTTTGTCATGGGCTTGTACATGTCATATTATGCTGCTTTTGTGGAACTTAGTCCCTCGGCTAAATGTAGCAAAACAAGATTAGAATTGAAAGAAATTTTGACAAATTGTCGCCTTGGATAGATTTTCTGCTTGCGTTTCTTTTGCTTCAAGTGTCTGCATATTGTACTTTATTTGCTTGAGTGGTCAGAGTGTTTGGTTTTCTCTTGTTGCATCAATTCCTGATGCTATTGCACCTTTTTTTAGTACATCTTTTGCTATTGCACATAAGGTTGTGACAGGCAGCTGTAAATAAGAGGCTTTTTGTTTATGTGGTTGCTCCAGCTTGTTTTGCCATCTAGCTAGAATGTTGAATGAAAAATATGTGAAGATATGTGTTGCTTTTTATGTAATTATTATGCCTTGTTTCAAAAAAGTATATGATATAATGTAAAAAAAAATTACATAATTTAGATTTCTTTATTCCAAATATTGCAGAAGTTTTGCCGAAGTTCGTTGCATTATCTTCTGTATATGAAACAGTATACGGTGGACTTTCTGTAAACAGAAATCTCTTAAACGAAACTGCTGCTTAAATGAAACAACTGCCTTTAATATGATTGGTTTCGTACCTGAATGCTTCAACCCAGTTCATCTCTTAGTAAATGGAGCTCCTGTTAAACGGAACCTATTTTCCTGGTCCCTTTAGGTTCCATTTAATGAGAGTCTACTGTATATTTGTCAGGGAGGATAACATTTTTGATTGTGTAGGACCCCACAGTTACCAGCTGCCGATAGAAATCTCAAGAACTGCTGGAGCTCTCAGTGTACAGATTCTTCCACGCAGAGACTCCGGAGGTCACAGTGAGCAAACAGATACTGCAACCTTCTCATTACTAACAAATCCGCGGCACACATTCCGTTGATGACATTTGTCTCTTACGCTTTGCCATATTTGCACTGCACTCTCTGGTTGCTCCACGGCAGACACCATGTGGTGGGATTCAAGTTCTGTGATTCCCTTTCTGAGAGTTGTCATCCATGCACTGAAGTGCCTCTTTCTAAGCACTGAACACTGAAGCTGTGACAACAGGGAAAGATCAGGTGATTCAGATGGACGACGACATTATAGAATGTCGTCTCTCTAGTATTAAACACACACAAGGATTGGCATTTCTACAAAAGAAATTTGGCAGAGGATGGCACTGGGAAAGAGAGCCATAGCCAGACTTTAGATAATTAGCAAAGACAAAAGATTTCAGCCTTCAAAGCCAAAGTTTTGCCTAGTTAATGTCCTGGTGTTTTCTATAGCGATGTTTTGGTGCAAGTTCTGGACCTCTTGAAAATGTGAAAGGAAATGGTGAGATTCTTTTGAGCTACGGTGCTAGTGTAGAGTTTTTGAGAATTCTCTAGACTGCGGAATGAATATCCCATCCGTAAAAGAAAAGAATCCTGACTGCTCCTGTGAACCAACGGTCATGAAACAAAAGCTGTCCAATTCTGATCATAGCATGAGGGCTACTAGTTACATGGAGCCAATACTAATACTACACAAAGGGTATATCAGAGAAAATTGTTGTAGCACAAGATTGTTTGACGGTATTGTTCAAGAAGCATGAATACATCTAGGTGAGCTTAAAGGCACACTAAAGTGTATCATGAAATCAATTTATACTGACAAATCAGTGTTTCAGGCCTCTATTTCCATTGATTTTATGATCATCAGTTAATTATTAGAAGAGGAATTGAGTGTCAAAGTTTTATGTTTGACTTTCATGCCAAAACTTTAACATGTAAGCGTCAGTGGAATGTCATTAACTTCAAATTCATTGTGCATGTTTGGTTACAATTGTTTCAGGGAAATTTTGTGAAACTTGCTATGTTAAGACCTTGTGTCCCTTAGAACACAATGTAAAGCATTTTTAGTGACAAACAATTATGTAGGCCTGAGAAGACACGGTCAAAATCGATGACATCATTGCAAGCTGGTGCAGGAACTTCTAGGCGGTGTCGCCACCTGTACTTTTTTTTCTTCTGCAAGCTTTCTAGCTTGCCAAGTGTCTTTTCACAGGGAGAGTGGTGCTTTCAACAGTGTGATAGTGTAATTCAATAATTGAAAGAAAACGTCATTTTTCTATTTAGGGTCCCCTCAAAGAACCTGTATAATAAATTGATCTCCAAGGTGCTCATACAATCTTTGTGTAACCAAGAGGTGACAACCAGTCGTAAAATGTAAGCGGAGGCATGATAAGTTGACTTTGCAAAACAGTGTTCACGACGACTTGCGCAGATGTAGTCCACAAAGTTCAGTCATCCAAACCGTATGCCCAAAAAATTGGTTACCTTTGTTGTAGAGTGGTGGTGGAGAGTACAATAAAAATGAGCAAAAATCGATGTTATTGTACAGCTTAGTTGGTACGGATGAAGTATGTAAAACTAGTGCAGTGAACGTTTTGTTCTTTCCAGAAATGTTGGTGCACATGAAATGACCTGGAAAGCAAATTTGTATGTGTCGCACTCCCATTTGGTGCGGTTAGTTCCAAGAAGATGTTGCCTGGAATTTAAAACATGACTGATAGCATTGGGTTATTGCAGTTCACCGTATGTTTGATGCGTGTTGTTTGCACTGGAATATTTTGTCATGCACAGAATTTTAATTTCGTGATGTTTATTGGCATAAGCGATAAAGCATCAATGCGTAGGTTGCGGAGGATGTCGAGAAATGGCTAATAGTATTTAAATCACTGTAGGTTTTGTGAAGACGTTTAGAGAAACAGGAAAACCCCTGAACAAAAGCAACTTATTGACGAAGGCACCGCCCTTCAGAGATAGCATCGGGGCACGTTAACAATGGGAACTGGCACAGGCTGTGCGACGACCAAGGTCGTTGTAATGCAACTGATTTCCGACTGATTCTTGAGTTCTGCATCTGGAGTCGCACAGCTGCTGAGCCGATCTGTGGCACAGGAGCAAGATGTCTGAATATGCTGAAGGTTATTGTACAGGGCCATGATCATGCAAAGAACAAAATCGATAAACGTGTAAACAGAGGCAGTTGGATTGTGGATGTGACAAAGGGTACATTGTGGTTGCTGGTGTGAACATCTGTCATTGAGAGCAGCTCCTTGTTCACCAGTTGCGAAGCTCGGTCAGTTGCCTTCATCTCAGAATAAACATCATAAAAGTCAGTTTCATCAAAAGAACGAAGCAACAGATTGGCTAGCAGCTCACTCCTTTGGAATCCAACCTGGTTTAAGGAAACACACCCATTGCAGTGAGCAAATTGACCTTTGTGCCATCTACCGGCTCAGTGCGAACAGCATTTACAAAGGTGTGAGCTATCTTTCTGATCTCTCTCAAGATAGGGCTCATGTAACTGCACCTCACTGATCACAGCATGCTGTTTTGCCGAAGTGATGCAGCCCTTCTCTGGGGCCCCCCCATGGCTTTTCGCGTGCTGTAGACTACCAGCATATTTCCTCTTCACTTGAGCCATGATCGTCAGAAGCCCTCTCACACTTTCACTAGCACATAAAACATGTGACGCTCGGGGCAATGTTATTGCCTTTGGTCTTCATGCGAAACCTCGCGACGGTGCCAACACTGATGGTTACAGCAAAAATGCACCTGGAGTATCTGTATAATTGCTGTCGCAATAGAATACAGACATCATTGCACTGGTAACAAGCAGCCATGTGCTTTTCCCAATATATAAGGAGCCTTCAGCATTCTTTCAGAGTCCTTATTCAGAAGCGCAATCTTAAAACGGTTTGAAAATCAAACTGGTCATTTGCACTCGCTTGATTGATCAGGATAGTGCTTTCATTTTCCAAATATTTACAAGATCGCCTACTTAGGCATGCCTTGGGACGTGTTATTCTTAACATTTCACAAGCATTCTATTATTTTTTGTGAGAACGAGAGCATAAGGCGTGCGTTTTGATTGGTTACTTCTCACAGTCCTCTGCGACGTCTGCATTGGCACTGCTTTGATCAAGCATGTTATGAAAGGCTCACTAATTCAAGCTAAATATTAGTTACTTGCACAAAACAACAATAAAATGCTCGAGAACCTGTCGACATGAAAGTGGCGTTGCTCGGTTAAATCCTTTGCTTATTTCTATAAACTTTTGGCCACATTTTGATAGCACGCCTAATGTGTCACTGTTGTTTTGCAAAGAATACCCTTTATTAATCTCCCCGTATTTCACTCTTGTACATTATGAAGATGCACCAAAGATCCTATGTTCTGCTCCTAAATGGACAGTTACTGCACTCAGTAATACTGAGTTCTGAGTGCAGATTAACTGTACTCAGAATGGCTTTATAAGATCCTTTATCGCTTTCTTTACTTACTATTCCAGATAGTGCTGAGAAGCTCACAAAGTACAGTTTATTCATGGGCCTGTATTATTTCTTGTGTATTGTTTGCAGAGAGTGGTGAGCCACCATTCCTTCGGTCTCTGGAGGAAGGGACCTTTAGCAGACCCTTGTCTGGGCACACAACCACCTATGTACAGAGCCACATGACCTGGGAAGCAGTCCACAGCCCAGACACATCAAGTAACATCGACAGCCCACTTGGTCGCAAGCTGCAGCGCATCAGCTCGGAGGTTTCCTACAACCCTGCACTGGGGTCGTCCAGCGTAGGAGTGGCCGTGCCGGAGCCAAACGTTGCTGTTTGCGAGTTGAAGCCGTTCCATTGCCACCTGTGCCCAAAGAGCTTTGCCTACAAGCACGTGCTCGAGAACCACATCCGGACGCACACAGGCGAGCGACCATTCAAATGTCCAAACTGTCTGAAGGACTTTGCGCGCAAGGACTACCTCCACTACCACGTGCGGCAGTGCCGATTGAAGACGCTCTAGGTTGTCTGCAGCAAACTTTGATACAAACAGTACGGTACACAGCTGACCGTAATTGGTGTGCAAAGGGTGTAGCAAAGGATGTGCAGGTGCAGGCGTTAGTGTCTTGTGCTGGTGGGGCATTGTACGGCAGGTTTCTTGCAGCAAGCTTTGACAAAAACAGTGCAGTGCACAGTTGAATGTAACCTTTGTACAATGGGTGTAGCGGAAAGTATTAAAAAGTTCCGTGAGCATGCCTCCCTGTAAAGCTTTAAATATTGTCACATGATTGTGATGGTCATAGACATAGGTCGGCAAACTCACTCATGAGTTGACTCACTCAGACTCGCTCAGACTCAAATCGGGCTGTGAGTCTGAGTCCGAGTGAGTGCGGTTGAGGAAAGTATTGGTGAATCGGAGTTCGAGTGAGCTCTAAGCACAAAATATATTTCTTTAGTGAGTCTGAGTGGGCTCCATCTTCTATTGCCGACGTATAGTCCTATCTACTCATATTCAGCATTATTATAAGCCTTATATTGGCTTACGTTCATACTGAAGTCTATTCACATATATCTCAATGCACGAGCATTCATGCGCCACTTCAATATTTATTGATCAGAAGCGTGAGTTAGGGGAGAGGGGGGGTGCTATGATTTCCCACTGCAAACTCTTTCACGGTAAGTTATTGATGAAGATATTAAGTGTCAGTCGCGTATTTCATAGAAATGTCATTACTGGATAGAAACCATCGATAATTCGTATTTGAGGGCACAAGATCAAATGGCGCATTGTAGAGCACCGATTATGTGAGATATTGGCGGTAAATAGCACTGACACCATGATCGAAAAAGCTAATTTTACGGTAACGGACTCATGAGTCGACTGACTCAGGCTCACTCGAACTCAGATCGGGCCGTGAGTCTTGGTATGAGTGAGTCCGGGTGAGTAGTATTTTTTTGAGATTGAGTGCAAGTGAGTCCGGTTGAGAAAAATTATCATGAGTCTGAGTCTGAGTGAGTCCGGTTGAAAAAAAATATTGGTGAGCCTGAGTTGGAGGGAGCTTTCAGAGTAAACCATATTTCTTGAGTGAGTTTGAGTGAACTCCAATTTTTTTGCCGACCTATGGTCATAGATAACCTTATTGTTAATAAAACACAGTCTTTTATACATGTGGGATGAAATATCTTAATGTTAATGCTGATGCTTGCGTTAGTTTCAGAATAGACTCAACTGCATTGTGCATGCAATCTTATCAGAATATTTCAAAACAATCTTGAAGGTTTCTATAGGTTCTGGTGTGGCCTTGCATCGAGCAGTAGCAGCTGTTCTTTTAGCCATGGACACGTGGTCATGATGTAAAAAAAAAAAAATCCACGCATATCCACGAAGTGAGTGCTGATGATGGGGTGAAGCAGTGTGCATCGGATCGGGAATCGTGGCCTTCTATTTTGTTCTGGCTTAACAGCCTTTTATTTTGTTCTTGTTAACCTTTTGTTCTGTTATACGCTTTGATTGATGGGTGGTTAAATGTCGGTGTTTTTACGATGTTGTGGCCTCTTATTTTGTCTGTTCTGGTTAACAGCCTTTTGATAACCTTTTTGTTGTTCACAGATGGTTTCGGTTTGTTCACATGCACCTGCGCTACATCTGCTGTAGACGCCAGATGGCGGTTTACGGACTTTGTGCTGTCTTAAGGTGCTTCGCGCCTAAACCACAAGTACGCCTAACAATATAAGTGCGGTGGCAGCGTGAATTGTGCAGCATATGGCCTTGTAGGTTTTGTCCAATTGGATTTTAAATATCTGTGTTAAACATGCTCGGTTGTTGAAGCTGCCTGAAGGATAAGTGTCAGACACTGTCTGAGGTAGTATCAGGGACTCCAATCATGGTCCGAAATAAATTTGGCATTCACTTGTTAGGTGCATGTGGGAGAGCCCCTCTCAAGGAGTCCTGGTTTCTGGCATCCTTATGGACTTCCTTGGATTGTTTCAGCCCGATTTTATTGCTCCTAATTAAAAAACATACGTTGAAATAGCCCTTTGTAAATAATGTGCAGTTTCAAAATAAACTCATTGACCCTTTGAGAGTCGAATTTTTTTGTGAAATGCACTCCAAAAATGTGTAATTTTTTTATTGCTGAAATAAATTCTTCGGACTATTCTATTTAAGAAAAAAAATTGTCTAAAATTTTTTTGTGTGACTGTAAAGTGGCAAAAAATATCATATGTTGTTACATACACATGGTTTATTTGTGAGTAACATCAAGCAAAGTCCTAAAGAAAACACTTATACGATTTTTTATAAATAAAAATTGTGCATAGTATTAAACATAGCTCACAGACATACATAAATAAGCACACCAGACTACTTTTCCGCTAAAAAATGTTCTTGCTCTAACACTAAAAACTGGGGAATAGCACCTTTGATCCAGTCCGCATTGTCTCGCCGCACACGCTTTCGAGATGTCGCTCCTTCATCATCATCCGAGTCTAAACTCGTGAGTAAATCCTCGTCTGACGAACAGATATCCAATGAATCAGATTCTGATTCGGCACTTGGGGAATAGTTCATACAGGAAAAACCGACGCTCTACTCACCAGCAGCAGAGCAACCGGCGTGCACTGCCATAGCATAAGCGAACTGCGTGAGTGAGTGCAAGGAAGAAAACTGTATGGTTGTGCACCCGTCTCAAAAACTAAACGAGTGAAAAAGCAATAATAATCCTTCGTGTTATCGTCAAGGAGATGGAGTTTGTTCTTTCGAGTCTCCGAAAACTGGAAACGCAACCACGGTGGCATCGTTTGGTCTAATTTAGCGCCGCATGGAAACAGATGTAATCGTTCCCCGGGGAGCAATAAACGAGAGAGTAACAAGTGGTCAACCAGACAGCCATCAGCTTTGCGGGGGCTAGAAGCGATAACCACCTGAAAGATGAAACCAAAACCAGCCGCACCGTGCGTGCGCTCCGATGTGCAAGTGAAAGCCGGCGCACCGCTTTGGAAAGAAAAAAAAACAACAATGGAGAGACATTGGGCCATGAAAAAAAGTTCCACGTATTCCCCAAGTGTGGCAGCACATGCCAAGCAATAATAGAAATGATCGAAAAAGGCGTGTGTTTTAAACATACAGACAATGTCGTATACGTACGCGTAAACCCTTTGGTGGGTTTATGCCATACATGTATGGCGTAAACCCTAAACTTCACTCTGGAGAGAAGTTAACTCAGTGGCATGGCTGAATTTGATGGTTGATAGCCTGTGCACATAGGTGTGCGCACGAGGGGATGCAGAGGGGGCGGCCGCCCCCCTTAGCCACCTAAGAGAGGGGGGGCGCAAAGTGTGCCCCATACATTGACTTAATAGAGAGGGGGGGGTGCTGCGATGAACCTTCGCCCCCCCCCTGCCCCCCCCCCCTAAAGGGGATCCCTGCGCACGCCTATGCCTGTGCATACATTTCATGTTCTGCTGCATTGTCAGTCTGAGGTGTGTAGTAACTAGCAATTCGATCAGGC
The DNA here is from genome assembly GCA_030522465.1 of Rhipicephalus appendiculatus. Lineage (NCBI taxonomy): Eukaryota > Metazoa > Arthropoda > Arachnida > Ixodida > Ixodidae > Rhipicephalus > Rhipicephalus appendiculatus. Next base: position 8,854 of record JALIZH010023508.1, on the reverse strand, counting down.
TTGTTGGTGCAAATTCATGATATGTGTCAGGTTACAATATACAAAAGGTAGGTTTAATAATGATGGCAGCCACTGTGGCACAAAATAATTCAATGAAAAATTCTGGAAACCAAGAAATCTGGCAGTGAAACTGCCGCACATTTCAAAGAGCAGTGGCTCTCAAAAATTACATCCATTCAGCCCTAACTGCACCCAATGTGTCAGGATCCAAACTGTCAAACTGCGGGGATATTACTCATCATGCGATCCAAAAAATGGTCCATGTCGCAGTGCTGGTCATTGAATTTCTAATAACCAAGCCAGCTTGTTGTGATTGGACCTAAATTAGTCACCAAATCATCGGTGTGCTCCTTCAGAAATGAGGGAAGGTGTGCACAATGATCATAAAATTATATAAGTAGTCCACCCAGCAATAAACATAGGGATTGTTACTCAATCTCTAAATGACAGCATAGTGTTATTGGTACCAAAGTTAGCTCGTGGTGGTGGGCGATATCAGTGTGCCCGTTTCGCTTGGGGCTGTGTTCGTGACTCACCCCAAAGGGTGTTACTCAGGCACATTGTCCAAGTTTGACTCTAATCTGACAAGTACTGATGGTGCTCTCCCGGCTCGGTAAACAGCATTAGCAGGTACATGCACCCCGATCTGACTTTCACCTTGAGTGCAACATGGTCGAAGCTAGATGACAACCTAGGGCTGTAGAAAGACACAACGGTGAAAGACAAAATGGTGGTTACACTGTTGCACTGTGCCTCCCTCTATCTCCACGATGTAGGACCTTGGACGTTAAGCTGGGCTCAAGTACTGTGGCTGTAGATGATGATGATGATGATCATCATCATCATCGGCAGCAGCCTGACTACGCCCACCGCAGGGCAATGGCCTCTCCCATGTTCTGCCAATCCAGCCGGTCCTGTGCTTGCTGCTGCCACGTTGTACCTGCAAACTTCTTAATCTCATCTGCCCTCCTAACTTTGTCTCCTCCTCATGCATTTGCCTTCTCTTGGGATCCTGTCAGTTACCCTTAATGACCAGCGGTTATCCCGCCTGATCCCGATCATGGCATGTCCAAAACTCGTTGAATCGTTGCATGGCCCATTTAATGACCAGGACTTCCTTCTCAGCTTTACTACAACTCTGCTCATAAGGTGTCACAGATATGGATGCGAAAGCCACAGATCTACATTCTCCCTGTGGTTGTGTTTTTGACAGCACTATGCCTTGACCGAAAGGACTTTTCAACTGTAATGGCGGTCGAGTAAGTGTAGTGGTACACCATTTGGCTGTAAATTCTTTGACCATTTGGAAGGCAGCTTCCTGTTCAAGCGGTCACATCCAACCAGTGTTTCATTCATAGTAGAAAACAGTGCGATACAACAAAGACGAGAAAGACCAAGCAGGACTAGCACTGTTCTGCCAACCAATGATTCACTTTCACTTTGCATGAACAGCAAATTTTTCCTAAACAATCCCTGTTTGCAGCACTAATTGCAGAATGCGAAACCGATTGCCAAACCGATCTGCCACATTCAGTTTTGTTCTTGTATGCGCAGTAGCTTATCTAGGCAGTTATTTGACATCTAGACAGTCGTAATCTGTCTTGGTTGTGCTGTTGGTGGCCTATCTGCGCTATGTCCAGTGACGCAGTATTATGCGAGTGGTTATCATGTATTTATAGGCGGTGCATTTGTTTTTTCACAATAAATTGTTGAGAGTCAGCGCTGTGTACGTTCCCTTTCTGTGTGTCCTGTGGTTTTGCGCGCTGTTCTTCTAATCATGTACAACCAACAAGCCCAGCTCTGCACTTTGTTATTTCAGCTTTCACCACTTCTGACATGTCAGAGCATGACATACAATAGGTAGGCTTAATGAGGCTCGAGCTGTGAGCCAGATATGAGATCAGCCGGTTCAGAACAAGAACAAAGAGCAAGTCTTGATTGACGCACGAGTGCTGGACGTAGAGATGGCACCACCAGCAAATCGTGTAACGAGGTGTGCTAATAGTTGTCACAACTGTAGGTAGTACAAATTCTTTACAGAGACACTGAAACACAAAAGCTCAATACATTATGCAATTCAGTGCTAAAAAAGACAAGGTTCTCATTAATATTGTGTCTAACAAAGATAAAAACGAGCCCTTAAAATTTCCACTTTTCCTTCAGGACCTACAAAGTGTCGTGTCTTCTTGGTCCTTGTCTTTTTTTAGCGCTGCTGTTGTTGCGTAATGAATTGCCACCAACTAGCCAAAGTTTCTCTTCTAGTACACAAGCTCAAGCTTTACCATACCGACAACCCACAAGTGCTGATGGTTTGCCCCTTCGATTTGTGCCTCCATGTTTTAGTGTCTTTGCAGAAAAACTGCGCAATCTTCCATCATGATGTACCTATGTGGTAATGGCTGAGTCTGGTGAGTCGGTATGGTTGATTTGTCGCCTGCCGCAGATATTTTACTTATAGTAAAATGGCGTGCTGATGAAATCATGCTTGTTTAGAAAATTTTGCCCAGAAAATTTTGCTAAGTCTTAGTGGCCAGAAATAGACAGAAATGTTCCCACCCGAAAATCGGGCTACTTCATTGCACTTATAGTAATTTTGTCATGTCGCAGTTTACTAAGATATTGTTCCTGGTATTGTTTTTTGTTTTTTTAAATTTAGAACAAACTTCTTAAGGGGAGATGCGATTCGGAAAAAAAAGTTGCATTAATCTGTAGCCTAGGGCAATGAAATTTTTGCTGTATATATAGGATTGTATGCTGATTTCAAATATGTAATTAGTTTTATAGTAAGTTGTACAGTTTTTGTTTTGTGTCATGACAATGTGTAAAGTATAGTTCGTTTTGGACAAACTTTTTATGCCACTAAAATTTTATGGTTCTGGGCCATTAATGGCTCATATTGCTCCACATTAACTGTAGAATGCAAATAACTATCAAGAAAGTGCGTATAGAACATTTTGATGGTCAAGAAAAATTGTAATGCGAGAATTCTTAGAATCCTCAGCCCATACTAATTGCTTACTTTAAGTTCGAAATAATTATACTAGCGATATCAAGTTTTAAAGGAGATACTTGCACCCTTCACATGGTAAGGAATATGTGGGCAAAATTTCATCCCGATCGGGCTATCAGAAGTACCAAAAACATGATGTCCAAACTCAAGAAGTTGCCCAAAAATGGATCTTGAGAAAAACGCATTTTAAAGGTATAAGTGAAAGCTCATCTATGCGTAAAAGATTTGCCATTTAAGATGATTTATTCCATTATGAGAGCTTGCCAATCATGGTTATTTTGAGCATGTGGCTTTAGTGAACCCCCCTCATGCGAAATGCAATGGCAAGCGGCCAGGTGACAATTTCCAGGAGACTCTAGACAATGAGCACTTTTTAGTTTTTTATAGCCACCTTGTGCTCTTTAAAAGCGATTTTAACCTACTTCGAGCTTAATTACAATCTTCAGTTTTTTTTGTCGTGAAAGTAGAAAAACTAAACTTGTAAAAGCAAATAAAAACGAAAAATATGCAATTTTGGAAAAAAACTTGCGTTTTTTCGACACGCATCTCCCCTTAAGAAGCTTGCTTTTTGCAGAAGAGCAGTGCTTTCTGAAGGGGTACTGACACGAAAATTTTCGGTTTTCATTTTCATGCGTCAGATAAGAAACCAAGCCTTCAAGAGCCCAGAAAGTGCACTGGTAAGTGTGAGTGCACGCTAAATAATTAATTACAGGGCAATTTTAAAGCAAATTTCAGTTCCTACTGTATCCTGATGTCACGATGCGGTATGAGCTTCTCAGCATGTGCTCGCACAAGATATCTTGACGTTTCTAAGGCCGTTCTGCTCCATGGCTCCATTGGTGGTGCACACAGAGAAATTTTGGAATGTTTTTGATGATGCACAAGAGGCCACTTTGAATGTTTTGGCACCTGACATCGTCACAACTAGCCACATGTGTGCATGAAGTCACCAGAATTGGTACTGTAGCCTGATGTCACGATAGTGTTGATGTCGGTTGGTTCGCCATGGGAAATGCGACATTAATGTCAAAATGAAATATCTTATCTGAGCTTTACACTTGCTCAGAGTTGTCTCTGTATTTAGGATATTTGTATGCAGAGTGAACTCAGCTTCGGAAATTGGTGCCAGTACCTCCCTTTAAATGCTGAAGGGCACAAGAAAAGCCATGGTAATAATAGATGCACATGAACACCAGAGGAGCAGTCTCAAATATAAATACACTATGCAAAGTGAAAAGAAGCTAGGCAGTTGGTGGAAGTGTATCGGCAAAATAATTCGTCCTCAACAGTGGAGTTGGGATAATGTTCTCTTGGTTGTCGCATTCTTGTAGGCGTGGGTGAATATTAGAGTGCTTTGAATGTTTGAAGGAAAATTACAGTATTCACTTACATTATTCGAATTTGTTTCAACATGGATTTAAAAAAATTTCCTAAATTTCGAATCGAAACAAGCAAGTAGACATATATTTCACCTTGTGTAACCCACCTGAAAAGGTGGTTTCACTGTGGCGTGAGGCTGCCACGCCATGAAGCCACCTATCTAGGGGAGATCTACACTGCCCCGAAGCCACACTTCAAAGTTGAATGTACATATTTATTAGCTGCAACCTTATTGAATATATTGTTTTAAGTTTAAAGGCATGTTGTAAAGACTCATTGCAGATTTCAAAATGTAGCGTAATTTTACTGCTTATAACTTGTACACTACTGCTATTCAAAGTTACTTCCACTTTGCTTCAAACCAAAAAAGTATCACACAAGCCTTGTTATAATACTTTAAAATATTGTGCAAGTTAGTTGTGTCGGGATAAAATGCCCATTTTTCTTTATAATACGTGATATATACTATTTGATTCGAAATAACTTGACCAAATTACTATTCACTTCGAACTTCAAAATTTACCATTTTGCCCATGCCTACCGCCCCGTAACATTCTAATGCAAGTCATTGTGTAGGAAGGTTTATATAAGGTCATGCATGATCTTTTAGGGGTCATGTTTTCTCAGGTTTCTAGCCTACCTCAGAAAATTTATTTCTTCCTTGAACACCAGGTAAAATTATTGTACAGCCCTTATGATGTAGTAATTGTACCAGACTCTATGATATCTATCATATCCAGAAATATTGCGATATGTGCAGTAGCAACAATGAAATGAAACTAAGTTACAGACCTCAGTTGTAGGTTCATTAGGAGTGTGAATTGCTCAATTCACATATGAGCTTGAGAATAGTCAATCTTTATTATGTGTGTCCTTACCATACACTTAGAGTGTGTCGCATGGCTTTATGATAATTGGGGTCATAAGCCCTGTGATCACGGAGCTCACGTCACATAGAACACATCCAATATCCACATGTTTAGTTGTTTTTGTTATTGCCTTGCATTCCTTGCTTCTTGCATTTCTTGTGTAGGTCTTTCCAAAAGGTTTTACTGATGGGTTAACAAATCTGCACATGTTGTCTCGTGAAAATAAACTGCATCATTCGTGATTTTTGCTCCATGTATACTTTATGATGCCTTTGTTGGTGTCGCATAAGTATTTTTCCTGCAACTCTTGCATGGTTGCTGAAAATTGCTGGAATAACATGGCACTTTGAGCACTTATCTTATTGAAGGTTTGTTTGCTGACTTTGATTATGCTATGCTTGTTTACATGGAGTTGAGGTTCTGTAAATGTCCTTGTCTTTTTGATACACTAAATTCACTGGTTTTGCTCAGTTTGTGATGATTGAAAGGCTGTAGCTCTTATCTCGTTCCTTTAGCTGTATGGTGCTTTCAAGCATTTGATAATGATGAACGTGTTTGGCCAATTATTTTTTTTATTTGTGGTAGCTCTTTGGCAGAGCGGAAACGCCCTTTATTTGCAACCTTTGTTGTTTTAAATCTGCACGTGCATGAACTATTCTAATAAGTGCAGCGGTGTCACTTTTATTTATCTTCACTTGAAGTGTTCGTAGTGCATGTTAGTTTTCATGCAATGAGCTTCTTGTTAGTACCACCTTCTCCCCGGCCTGTGATGACTCGGTCGCCTCGTTAAAGGCAGGCATGATCTGTCTTTCTAAACTGACGCCAGTCTGAGGCACCCTTCCCCATCCCATTAATCATTTCTTGTCTGTGAGCTTATTTATATTTGCTGTCATTCCTGACATTTGAAGCTTACTCTACAGAGGCTGTGTTACACAATAGCATAGCTTTTCCTATTTTAACAATAATGTTGGACTGCCGTGATGAAACATTTCATGTAACATATGCATTGTGGCACCATGTGTGTCCCCTGCTTTACTACTGAGAATATAATAACATACCTGGCTATCAATAAACAATAATTTGTTCGGAATCTCTCGTCTCTGTAACTGGATGCGAATAGTGGAATGCCTTGAGTCGTTGTCACAAGGTGTTTCAAGGTCTGCATTGACTTACCTGCTGTTAAATAAAGGGTGCTGTAAAGTACTCGAGTGACATTGCAATTTGGGTGAAGGCAGATAATTGCAGCTACATTAACTTTATAGTAAGCAAACGAGATTCAACTATTGCATGTATTCACAGGTCAACATTCTGTAAAAGTGGGTCATTAAAAATAAAAATTTTTAACAATTTTAAACATATTCAGTAGTGCATTTTTTACTTAGTGATGGCCTTAGTTTTCCACTTTTTGCACACTGTGCATTATCTCGTGAATGAAACTCGCACAAGCTGCCCCAAGTGTACTGCTTTCGCGGTGTAAGTCGTCATTATTCATTTATTGTCATCTCTGTTAGTGCAGAGATTTTCGTTGTTTTCCTGTGTGCTAGTTGTGTTTTAAGTCTTGTAAAAGGAGGTTGTGTGACCACAATATTCTTGAACACTTATTGTTTGGTGCTGTCATAATATATCTTCTTTTTTTTTTTCCAAGGTATCCTCCACCACCTATCCTACGTCTCCCAAGAGTTTTCCAAGATCGTCACCTTTTGTGCTTCTGGACTATGCGATTTACGGCACACAGTGACGATAACCTTTGTAGGGCTAGCGTGTACTTTCTGAAGTCTGGCGCTTTGTGAGGACAAAGGACAATTTATTGAGTCGGCTATAACAGACTCGCCCTGTGTTCTCTGTGTGTGCTTTTGTTCTGACATTCGTATTACATCTAAGCACTGACAGACACCGTCAAACATATTACAAACGACCTAGGTTTTTAAGCAAGCATGATGGGCTGGTTGGCGTTAACATTTAGGTATTATTGAACATCATTTTATGATGCAAGTTTACATGAGAAGAGTGTGACAAACTAGATGAATGCCAATTTTGGTGTTCTGTCCTGCTTAAACTTCCGCAGTGAAATTACATTTTCATGTTTTCACTTATTGCTTTATAAGGCAGTTTTCCTTTTTTTTTAACTTTTGTCAAATGCTAGCTCATGTCAGGAACATGCTAATTTTGTTGAGAATGGCCCTTAGAGATACGTAGAAAAAGAAGAATAGAATTCAAAGACAAGAATTGTTATGAATCGTGGCCTTAAGGCTCATTTTCTTCTTGCTTTTTCTTTTTCTTCACTTTCTGCCTTTTGCGCTCTTATTTGCTTGTGTGTTCAAATTTCTTGTTCATTACTAACTAGATCATGTTCTCTTGCATTTTCTTCCATTTGATACATATCTTGTACATCTATTGTAAGTGCACTTAACACTTGTGAGGGGCAGCTTGAAGCTAAGAGACCTCTTCTTGTTTTCTTATCTGGCTGTTCTAGGTCTTTTGAGACATCATTCAGAGTATTTACTGGTGAATAAGCTCATTATGTATTAATTACACTGTCTTTGAAGAAAAGTATAAGACATGGTGTTATATAGGATTACATGCCATCTACTTCTTTTTCATATGCCATGTGCTATTTATTGTTCGTCAATGCAAGTATTGAGAAGCTTTTCTGAACTCCAGTGAATTATATGCTGTATACCAAAACGTGGTATATATTTGCTAGGGAAGATAATGTTTCTTGACTGTGTAGGACACCATGACTACCACCTGCCCATAGAAAGCTCGACAAGTGCGGCTAGATCCCCCAGTGGACAGAATCTTCAAAGTGGAGATCCCGGTGGCCAAAGTAAGCACAAAAATACCCTAGTTTTCTTTCCTGCCTGAAAACTCTTTTCTACTTCTCGCATTTGTCATATTTGTGGTAGTACTTTGCAATGATTCAAAGTCCATGAGAACTGCCATGTGCCCCGCAGTGGCATCCGCTTCAGCAGGCATTGGGTGTGTAGCATCACCACATGCTTGAGCTAACATGGGGTTTTCAGCTTCCTCCCACGCATAGTCATACATGGGTCAGCCGTGTCCAAGGCAAAGGGTGTCCTAAGGGTTTAGCTGGTGCCGGGCAATTGGACATTTAAGGCCCCCTGGTGGAGGAAACGCAGCCCTTTGGCCTAGGCGTCATGTTGACTGCAAGCCCAGTTGGATCCAGCTGGGGACAGTTGCTTTTTACTATTCACCCATTCACTCTTTTACTTTCATCTCTTGTTTCCAATTGGTGCTGCCTCCTCCTCTTTTCTCGTTATTTTCAAATTTTCGTACAGCTAGAGTTAAGTTTGTGTGGGTGGCCACTCTTGGTTAGCCATATTCGGTTATAGCAGTTACATACTGCTGGAATTGGCAAAACTTAGCTGTTTAAAATTCCGGTCATGTCTCCTTGTTGGTCTCTTCTGGTGGGCACCAGGAAACGGTACATGTCGTAATGTTGAATGCATCTAGCTGAACACCTGATTGTAACCTAGAAGGGAATAACTTGAAGTAGCACAAAAAGACAAGGATAAAGAAGGAACACGCACAACAGGACTTTGTGTTCCTTTTTTGTCTATGTTTTTTTGCACTG